>CAJUYH010009535.1:0-13587 GCA_910591685.1 Galerucella tenella
CCTAAGGGGGAATTAAAATTTGGTATACCCTATCCTGAAATAACCGAATCTTCATATTATAATTATCGCCCGTATTTATTTTAAATTAAAGTTTAATATTTCAGTGATATTTTTATACCAAATACAAAGGAATCAATATTTATTCATTAGTTGTGTTTAAAATTATCTAAGTAACGATTAAAGCAATCAGCAATTCAACTTCTGGGTGTAGACTGTTGAAATTTTCTTTAATACATAGAACTGAGCCAAAGCTCGTCGAATACAATAGCCAACCCACAAGGCTGAGCTTTTGCATACCCATTCATTCATTCTTACGCTCGGGTGGGACTCTGCTTTTAGGTATTTTTGCTTATCACATTTAATGCAAATTTGTCAAAAATGTCATTCGCAAAATTGCCAAGCAACAAACTTTCATGACAATCGAAACATTTTGCCGACAATATTTTCACTCTCGTGGTATTATATATGAAAATTCCACTCTACGATTTTTTGACTTATATTTCAACCTCACTTTGAAATTTTCAAATACATTATCATAAGAAAATCAACTAATTGGACCCCGTAGATTGGGAAAATGCCGATAAAAAGTTCCCAACCACCACCATTAATAAATCATATGAACTGTGAATATTTCAACGACGGCAAGAATTAACTCTAAACCGCCTCCCGTTGATTGCCAAGTTCCCCTTGTACCAACGTTTAATTTTAATGAATAATAAACATATCGACAGGACGAAGGCTTCAATCCTCGACCATATAATTCATACTCGCTTCAGCACCTGCAATTTTATATTAGATCCTAATTTAATACATTATTTAACTGCCCAGATCACTCTTTTTGATTTTAGCATTAAACCATCTTCTACAATTTATTCATTGAGTACTTTTCTATTAAGCGGAATAAATATTGATTTGTTTGTATTTCCAGACTGACAATTTCATCGATGGAACCGTATTATTCATACATTCTGGTAATGATCCAATGAGGGACGCAAGTTATGTACATTATTTTTACAACGACCACATCTTTCGGTTATATATCAAAAATTATTAATTCTATAACAAATTTCTTGTTAAAACTGACAAAGGAAAATGCCTGCGAATAAATTCAAGACTGCGTATTCTACTCAGCTACACTTCCTCCAAACCAGTGCAGATTTTAAGTAATAATAATAGTGTGAGCCAATACTAGTGATATTTTAACTCACTTACTCTCGAGTTAGATAAATAAAAGATATCGAAATGCAGTTTGTACATACCTTTGTTCTACGAAGTTGCCGTTTTCCTTTGTACCAAGTAATTATCGCCGGTGGTCTGGATCCAGCTGACTCACAGGTAACTTCATATCGTTTGTCAGCAACTAAAGGGCTCTCTGTTTTAAGAATCTTAGCAGTGAGTGGTGGTACTGCAACAAAATTAATGAAAAAGTAATTGATAAAAAACGGGTTATGGTTACTTACATCGCAGTTCCAGTGCAACGAACGCTTCCTTAGGATCCGTGAGTTTAGTATTAACAGCTTGGCAGGTAAACAAAGCGTCAAGATCTCCTCTACTCACTGAAGGCCAAACAAGTACGTTTTCTATGACGTCTCCAGCATTATGTTCATACTTATCATCAACTATAAGACCATTAACTAACCATCTAACCACCGGTTGGGGGTGTCCTCCAACTGTTCTGCATTTCATAGTTATATCATCACCTTCATCGTGAGGTCCGACTGTTCCATTTAAAAGTCTTCCGTATTGATCTAGTATTGTTGGAGGTTCAGGTGGGACTGCAAAGAAAGGTTTCATGTTATTATACATTATGTACCTATATTCAAAAATTCTTAGCCCACTATAGAACCAAACAAAATTTCAATGTCAAAATATTTTATTATTCAACATATTCTCCTCTTAATTGGAAACATTTATTACAGTGAACCTGCAACGTCTCTAGACCTTTAAAAAAAGTTTCTTCTTGCTCTGCAAACCAGACCTCCACAGCTTTTATTACCTCCTCGTTGGAAGGAAATTTACGAACTTTTAAATATTTTTTTCAGTTGAGGAAAATGATGATAGTCGGACGGAGCCAAATCTGGTGAATAAGGGGGGGGTTCTAGTGATTCAAACCGTAAATCAGGAATTTCTTGCATAGCAACATGAGATTTGAGTGCAGGGGCGTTGTCCTGCGGAAACAAAGCACCTTTGGATAGCTTTCCGCGTTTTTTCATATATAATGCCACGACAGTGAAAATTTTGTCGGCAAAATTTTTCGATTGTCATGAAAGTTTGTTGCTTGGCAATTTTGCGAATGATATTTTTAACAAAACCACGAGCCGTGAGGAAGTGGTTTTGGATTATATGTCATGAGCAGAATTACCTAAAAGCAACAAACTTGAATACAAGAGAAAAATTTTACCCTACTAAATTTTTTAATTGAGTGGTATTCGACATGACTATTTCACGAGAGAAAAACTGAAAAATCATGTTTAAACGTTTTATTTATTGCAAACTTCAATAATAGAGGAGAGTTGCCTAAGTCGTACCGCCTCCTAAATCGTACCACCTTAATTTTTATTAGAAATAAAGTGACTACAGCGCTCGTGCGGCGCTACTAGTAACTAGTGCTTGGTCGTAGTGGCGAGACAAAGTTTGGTGAGTGTGCGGTTGCTGTCTGAGTTATTGTGAACGATTTCCTGTTTTGGAGCTAATTGATGGTTTCCTAAATCGTACCGATTGCATCACTTGACAAAAAGTGTATTACCTTGCAAAAATTACCATAATATAAGTGACTAAAAATTAGATTAACCTGTCTAAATAACCAATACTTCTTAGGGTTATGGTGCTTTTGCTCAGGGATTTAATATAAGGTAGAAAATAAATAAATTGTAAGAAGTGGTACGACTCAGGCAACTGGTTTCCTAAATCGTACCGATTGCATCAATTGACAAAAAGTGTATTACCTTGCACAAATTACCACAATATTAGTGATTAAAAATTAGATTAACCCATCTAAATAACCAATACTTCTTAGGGTTATGGTGCTTTTGCACAGGGATTTATTATAAGGTAGAAAATAAATAAATTGTAAAAAGTGGTACGATTTAGGCAACCTTCCTCTACAAAGCCAAAAAAATTATAACATGAAAAAAAACTACTTATTTATGTAAAAAAAACTACTTATTTATGTAAAAAGTACAATTATTATAATTGTACGTTGTAGCATTATTTCGGGGATTGTTTAGCATCATAACCTGTGATGAATTTAAGTTAGAAACTGAGGATTCCTTTTCTTTATTTTTATTTTCTCGAAGGTTCTCTATAAGTTGGAAATGGTGTTCTTCATTTAATTGTAAATATGGTTTCAAAGAATGGACAGAAGAATGTCCTGTAAGCTTAATTACTTCTTGTTCACCAACTCCTTCTTTTGCTAATGCAGATATTGCAGAAGCTCTGTGTAAATGATTGGTTATTTGTATTTTTTTTGTGTCTATACCAATTGATTTTGCCGATATTGTCGTCCACTTTGAAATTGTATTAATTCCCAATGGTGAATTTTTGTACCATATTCCTTTCTCCCAATTTGGATGTACTGTTAAAAATAATCTTGTTGTTGTTAGATAAGGATTGGATTCTATTTTTTCAATAATTTTTAAGAATAAACGAACTGGAAACAAATTGTTGTTAGCATTATTTCTTACCAGCCACTTACTGCCAGATGAAGCTTTTGATCCTCCTTGTGTCGTTTTGGAAAACATTGGATTATATTCTACCCTGCCAGTAAAATTACCATAATTATCATATTCTTTTTTAAAGTAATTAATATCCCAATTAGCAGCTTCATTTCCACGCCATGCTAATTCGAACGAACATAAATGAATAAACTTTTTTTGTAACCCATCAGGATTATCTTCAGAATAGCTTTCTACCATTTCCATTAATTATTCTTTGGTAAACGCGTTAGAACTTCTTTTTCTGGTTTCAGGTTCAGCTTTAAGCTTTTTACGTTTTGTATCCCTGGCCAATCTAACAAATTTATAGGTAATATCTTTAAATAGATCAATTTTGATGTTAAATTCTAGAAAATATTTTTCCTGAACCATTTGAGCAGTCGTATTCCAAAGTGTTTTCACACTAGCTTCAGTATAATCAGTTCCATCTCTTTTTTTTCATAATCTTCAAGAATGTTTGCTATAACTTGTTCAGAAGTATCCTTTTCTAACGTATAATTACGTGCGTCCAGAAACATTCTAAACCGTTCCCACGCAGACTTTTTTGTCTTCATTGTTTTTCGCGGTATACTTTGCTTAATTGTACTCTCTATTTCATTTATTGAATTATTTCCAAATCTTGTATTATTCATGTTAATAATACTCATTAAAATTTTTGAAATAGTTTTAATAATTTTCAGACAGTTGAATAAATAAATAAACAACTTAGTTTCCTTAAAAACCACTAACAAAGATTTTATATTGAATTTTATCACAGAGTGATAGAATTTTATACACATAGATTTGATATATTAAACGTCAAAAAATTGCCGCGACAAGACAAAAAATTGCCAGTTCGAAACCTTCAAATTTTGTCAGTTATCATTTAACTCTAGTGAAATAGTCTCTTTAATTTTTTCCCAAAGAGTGGTCATCAATTGTCGAATAGTAATCTCAGGTTATTGTTCTAACTAGATATCAATACATCAATACCTTTAATGACGCTTATATGGTGAATACGACAAAGTTATGTGCTGTGCAAATGTGCCATTATAGCATTCCTTTTCGATTGTTTACTACACCATAGAACATATGCCCGCCAAAGAAGCTGGATATAAAATATTCATTCAGCTGCATACATTCATGAAAAAGCACTTTGGGGGAATTATTTATTGCCGCGCTTCAAAGTAAAGGAGATGAGTGAAATTTTCATCTAGCTAGATATTTATGTTTATAATTGACCTAGAGTATACGCTCATCTTATGTTATCCAAGTTTCGGTATAATTTTTATTAATTCTCTTATCAACTGGGGTATATTAACAAAAAAAAAATGGGTAATTTCATATTGATTTGTTGATTTTGTCTGGATGTTTTAAAACTCGAAACGTTTCTATCGCGAAGACTTATAGTATTAATTTCAAGTATCTATCTAGTCTTAAGCGACCAATTAAAGTAAGTATTTTTATTACACCACTTTATTTGCCGTTTCGAGTAAAATCCGACAGAAGATTGAAAAATCTACCGTAAAAAAAAGACCGGTCGTCATTTAAGGTTTCCACCCTTCACTTAATTATTATTTTAAAGGGTCATTTATCTTCGTAATTAATGATTCTTAAATTAATATTTAATTGCCGGAAACGCTTTGCTTCTAAAACCGGCTTTGTATTTATCTGTTCTGGAATAATACTGAATAGACTTTCGAATAAAGTTGATAAATTGTTTACCACAAGCTTGTGGTATTTAATCATCATTAAAAGGAATTTTTTTTTTTGGAATTTCCGCGCAATTTGAATGAATGCTCTCGTTCCAGATGCGTCACGATGTGTACGAAATTGGACCGACCAATTTTTTCTAAGGGGATTAAAAAGTTACATCCTAACAAGGCTCTATATAGCCACTTTATTTCGCAGTAATTGGATTGTTAGGTGCCAGTCGGGGAGTTGTGTATTTTTATCACAAAACATGGATCTACGAAATTGAAGTAGCTCATAGTTTACTGGGTGAATAATGTTTCCACAGCAAATATTTTCTTACGGAAAAGTCTATTCTGAACCAAATTAGAAAATATTCAACATACATTAGACTAAAGACGAGCAAAATGGTTGATAAGACTTTCAAAACCTCATTGAATCATATTAAAAATATACAAGGTGTTTCTAAATTGATGCGACAAAATTCAGGAGGTATGAAAGTAATTCCTACAACCAAATTTCTCCAGCCTACCCCTTTTCGAGATATCACTCTTAAAAGGTCATGACTAAAATTGAATTTTTGGAACTTTAGTTCTTTACGTCAGGTTATGTTTGAGCGACCAGGGGACGCGACGCAAAAGATCTGACCGTTACGTTACGTTATGTTACGTTGCTTCGTTATGTGCCTTGCTTGCGTGCGTGTGCTCTCTCCTGAGTCTCTCTCTAGTTTACGAAACAGCGATTCATTCGCTTCGGCCGGGAATCGAACCCGAGCCGCCGCGTGGAAGGCGAGCATTCTACCACTGAACCACCAATGCTATATTAAAATTCTATACAAAGCTGGTATTTGCAGTGCTGGTGATCTACTTGAATTTGTTCGGTTACATTTTTACTATTATTTCCATAATTTTTTTTGCGCGATTGATCTTTTTTGTTTATTTACATCGGTTGTCAGGACGGTAGGTTGTGTTTACTGGTTTCTAAGTTTAACACGTCGGTAAGTGATTTCACCAAAATGCAAAATATATTTTGAACTGATCGAGAAGTATAAATGTCACTTTTGACATTTCGTTCATTTCGAAGAATTTTAAATTATTTTATTCGGAATTTATTTCAATACGATCAAGCAAGAAATGGTATAAGCATCTCGAACGTTAACCCACAACCATCATCTATAACAATGTTGTCGTTATCAATATCAAGCAGAATAATTATTTAAAAATAAAATTAACAATAAAAAAAACTTCTTCATGGGGAATCGAACCCGGGTCTACCGCGTGAGAGTCTGGTTTGCTTACTACTCGACCACCGAGGAATATGCGAATTGTTTATCTATAACGTCAGATGTACGTATTACATAATTTTTGCTTAAAAGGAACTAAAGTTCCAGCCGTGTGTCCCGCGACACATTCTACCTTTTTTATTCTAGAATTTCAGTAAAGCTAGAAACTTGAAATTCTGTAATATTCGTGCATTTTCATCATCATGGAACGTTTTACATCTTTACTGTTCTCCACACAATAAAAAAATTATGAATTATGCTGTTTATTTTTGTTTTCTTGAAGCTATTGGTTTTGGGAAAAAATTCACGAATAAAAAATGTTTTTAAATAAAGCAAGGATTTTAAGTTAAATTTTATTTCATAAAAGTTCATCTCTAAAAAAAGTTTTAATATGAAATAAAGTAAGGGATGCTAATTCCACTCCCGTAAATTGTAACAGGAATATTGAAAAAATACCCTTGGCTAGTCCTTTGCAAGAGCACGGAAATTACAAACTTTCAAGTTTCTATCTTTACCTACTGAAATTTTAGAAAAACAATGAAAATTCAATTTTAGTCACCATATTTTAAGGGTAATATTTCGGAAATGGGTGAGATGAGGCAATACCCATCTTCATTTCATACGAGCAATCACCTCCTAAATTTTGTCGCATTCATTTAGAAACACTTTGTATATACTTTCGATTTAAGATTAATTCATAATTGAAACTGTATCTGTATCTGTAGGGTAGGGAGGGTGAGTGTGGGCTAACAGCACTTAGGCCACATGTGACCAATTGTACATCCTCCCGAGGAGTTGTCCTCCTAGGTCATCCTCCATCCTGTCCTTATCAGGAAGGTGGACAGGTCACAAGGAGGCATCTACTTTATATCGGCAGCTGTAGGTCAAGACTCACCGAACACACACTCTCTTAATGACGATAACTCCGGACACTCGCATAAGACATGCCTGACAGTTTCATCTTCCAGTTCACACATCGTGCAAAGTGGTGTGTCCACTAGCCCCATAGTATGGAGGTGTTTCCTTAGTTGAACAGTGGCCAGTCAGAAATCCTACTGTTAAACGTAGGTTTTTCCTGGTCATCGCCAATATTACTCCCCAGGGTAGCCCAGGGTGATCCTGGCAATACTGCATCCTTTGGTTACATCCCATCTCTTAAGGGATTGAGGATGGCTAGTTCCGTAATTGTCGGAGTCGTCAGGCCGTAGGTGTCACCGGGTCCTAAATTTTCTAGCCCAGCCGCTTTCCTGGCTAAAAAATCGGCAATGGGATTACCTTTACTCCTGTCGTACCCTTTAACCCACCTCAGGATCTGCTGAGGCGTTAGCTAAATCTTGGTGACACTCTAGTACTAGCCCCGATATAACACGTTGTCAGTTCAAGGCTAATAGAGCTTGTCTACTGTCCGTGCTGGTTAGTTCTTTCGTGACAATTGAGTTCTGTTTGAACCACGCTGATATTTTTTCCCATACCCCACCTAATCCTTAGGCTTGGTGCTCTCAAACTCCACATCCTGAGCCTTCTTTCGTTTTTGAGCCATCTGTATATGTGCGTATTGCATTTGCAGCATCTGACCCTGATTAAGTACAACCAAAAACGTAAATGGTCCAAAGCGTTTTATCAGCTCATAAATAACAAAGTGACATTACCTGTGTTCCAAGGGGTTAACACTGTATTATTAATTTAAGCTTTAACAATTTACATCTTCTTAATTAATTTTCTTTCTTATGAATTTACAAATTTTAGAAACTTTTTACTGCTGAAATCCCATTAAAACGAGGCTCTACACTCAATTCTTTAAAAAGTTCAAGAAGGTGATCATAATTCTGAGATGCTGAAACTGTTACAGCCTTTATTCCGAAATTTCGTAATGCCAAATGGGTTCATTTTAGTGTGGTATTTATTTTTTTAAGGACTTGATTCTATTAGCTAATAAATCCTTACATAAAAAAGAAGACTCCCATTCACCGCCGAGCTGTACGCTATTCAGGAAGCACTAAAACATTGCAGATATATTGATTCTAATGTACTCATTATTACGGACTCATTAAGCGCTCTACAGGGATTGAAACAAATATATCCCAATCATACTGAGCTACTGAGAAACAATGAAATAAAATATCTCTGGGTTCCATCGCATGCAGGAATCTAGCCAAGAATTCAATTATTACCAATCCCACAAGCAATACTTCTTCCTTAATTCCTCTAACAGACATTAAAATCACCATCAAGGACCATATTTATAACACCTAGCAGCAATTGTGGAACGTGAAGGACTCAAAGCTTAAAGAAATCAAACCTTGAGTGAGATCAAGGCTACCTCTTCCACGGGGAAGAAAAAACCAAATTATTATCAACCGCCTCCGTATTGGTCATACAGCATTGACGCATCTACACCTCATCACAAAAGAAGAACCATCAAGATGTAATTGTAACATACAACTTTCCTCTAGACATATCCTAACAAGCTTTCCACAGTACCATCAAGCCAGAACGATAGCACAATGATCTGAACAAATTGAAGATTCCCTAGTTTTAAAAATGGACAATGTGATGAACTTCCTAGAGAACACTGATTTATCCAACAAAATTTGAAATGTATGTTTGTATTTAATATTTTTATGATATGTCACTCCCGCGCGCTAATAACCCTAGAATATTCATTGGCTATTCTATTTTTTGTCCAACAATATTTTAATTTAAATTCTCATTCTATATATCGATTAACCTGATTTATTATTTTTGATAAAGTTCTACATAAACTTTTTGCTTTAAAAAGCAGACACGTGAATTATTCATTTTTTCGTTAATATTTACGTTTACCATGGCTTTGAATTTGACGAGTCCGCTCGTAAATATCTGATTAATCCTAGGCGATTTATCTGTATTATAATCGTAACTCTACCCAGTGTTAAGAAAGATGAATGAACAAATTCCTAAAAATGGAAACAAAATTTCGATCCACGTTGTTTAAAATGTTCAGACTAATGATTAATAGCGTTTTTTTCAATACTTTGCAAATATCCAGTTTGTTTTGCAATAAAGTACGTGTGTTTACAGCTTTAAAACCGGAAAAAACTATGATTTATATACTGACGTTCAACGGATAAACACCATTGAAGTTGAATTTTGTAACCCAACACGTTGGCCAATCTGCAACATTCTTACCCCGGCATCAACTTGCAACCTCCCGGTAAATGGTAATCGGTGTCCTCTCCGGTTTGACCCAAGAGCGGCAGAAAAAGTTCATCACCGACACGTAGGGCTCTTAGGCCTCTTTCACACGGTCAGGGTGTTTGTCCGTCCGAGTTTTCACCCGTTAGCCGGACAAGTAGCAATACACAGTTTAGCATATGTTCTTTCACACTTTCCGGACTTTCCTGAAGTATCTAGCACCAAGCGGTCCGGATTTTCGCAGACTCCCGTGTGAAGAGAGCTCCAGGGTGCCGTCCGGCCGGGCGTGAAAGAAGCCTTAGTAGATTACGGTATAACCCAGAGTTAGATCTTTGCCTTAACAAGTAAAAAGAGTACAAATTGATGAAGTCAGATCATCGATAAGGCCTCTCGACGTTATTTCATATTAAAACGATAGCATTTGAACATTCGGCGCTATACTTTTATGCACCTGGAGTGTCAACTACAAACTTTTAAAATACAAAACTGTCTAGTAATATTCAAGCATAATTATGCGGTCAAGATAAGAAGTTTTATCACATTTTTCTTAGTGAGCATTCACAGTTATTGGAAGACTTTTCTTAACACATCATCTGCTAGACAGTTCATAGAAGACTCTTAACACATCTTCTCTGCTGGACAGTTAATAGAAGACTCTTTAAAAAATAGCGCCAAAAAAGAAAATTGCCGGTTAAAAACAACAAATTCTTTAAAAGTGGTTTAAATGAACACGTGTCCCACATCAAACAGAAAAGCGGCATAGAAATAACAACAAAAAAGGCCATACATCTTAGAACAAAGGGTAGGGACATGTGCATTTTGAATACAATTCTGTTTACATTTTTCCATTTTTTCTAAAACGGCGGAACGTAGAAAAGGGGTTTTAGCAATATTCGTTTTATAGACAAAGGCGTAGAAAAAGGGTTTGAAAAGTAATTACTTGGAAGTTAATGATAGAAGTAGATACAAAAAATAACGATAGATATTCTATCGTTACAATTTAAGTCTAACTTTGACCCAAAAATATCTTTTCGATATATATTTGTGAATAAGAAAATATATGGAAAACGCATTTCAGTGTTTAGTTGTATTTACCTGTTACCAAAAAATGTCATCACGTATTTGTGCTTGTGAAATTGACCGTATTTGCGGAAATGGATAAATGCACTTTTAAGTTCTTCTAGAAGCTTCTGGCCATGTTAAACATCGTAAATACCCGACTAAACTTATGACACTACAAACATTCTATGGAATACCAAACATTTGGACCATAATTCACCCATCAAACTTCCCAAAAATCAACAAAATATAATATGAAAGTTAGTTGTGATACACAAAATACTTTTTCCAATGTAAATATTATCAATATCGTCCAGTATTTCATAAAGCCATTCATATCCCCTATATATTCATTGTTATTTACCCGCATTCGTAGCTTCCATTGATAAAAATCGACATTGAAAACCTTTTTCTAGATTGGAGCTATACGTATATACGGATACCATGACAATGATGTTATTTTGATTTCCAGAATAAAAACAAAATAAAAACGAAATTCGTATACGTGCATTTCAATCAGAACTGAATCGAAGAGATATTTGTGGTTTGTGCTTATAAACGTATCGAAAATTAATTTCATTATATGAAAAATATCTTTATAATTACTTAATAGAAGAAAAAAAAGTAATATTGTTTTTTTAAAGTATTTTTCATGGGGAGAAATCTATTTTTGAGTTCTTTGGAATCAATTCTGGAAGTTGTTATTCCACTCGTTTGCTGGTACATTCAAAAAACAGGTTTTGAAGGCGTTGACTGCATCTTCAGGAGACTGGAGCATTTTACAAAAGTAAAGGAGTCGTTAGAACTTGGGTAGGGACAGTATGAACAACTTGCACTGTTTTAGTGGTGCATCATTCGTCGTTAGGGGCTACGCAATAAATTAAAAGAAAAAAGATGTCCACCGAAATTGTGAAAATCGAAAAGTTGGGGTATCCAGCCATCATCAAGTACCTGTATTTAAAAGAGTTAAGAGGTGAGCAGATTCACGAAGATTTGCTTAATACTCTTGGTGATCAATATCCTTCATTATCTCTAAGACCTAGCAAGTTTCGTGTCCCAAAATCTGCTGGAAAAGTTCTTGCTTCAGTTTTTTGGTATTGCCAAGGAGTAATCATGATTGATTTTTTGGATAAAGGTGGAACAATAACCGGAGATTACTATTCGACATTACTGACCTCTCTACGGGAGATAATTGAAGAGGAAAGACGCGGGAAGCTATCCAAAGGTATTTTGTTTTTGCAGGACAACGCCCCTGCACACAAATCTCATGCTGCCATGAAAAAATTCGTTATTTAGGGTTTGAATTACTAGAACAACAATCTAATTCACCAGATTTGGCTCCGTCCGACTATCATCTCTTTCCTCAACCATTGATTAACTCAACTGAAAAAAAGCTTAAAAGGTCGTACATTTTCTTCCAACGAGGAGGTAATAAAAGTGGTGGATGTCTGGTTTGCAGAGCAATTTTTTTGACAGGTCTAGAGATGTTCAAGGTTTGCTGTAATGAATGTATCCTATTAAGAGGAGAATATGTTAAGCAAAAAAATATTTTTCCGCAAATCGCTAGGAAATTTTGACATTCCTGTCAAAATTTCTTGAAGAAAAAGTCAGGACTTCCTTACTGTAAGGTTAGTGTTCTACATAAATGATTGAAAACACATTGCTTATAAGGAATTAATTTATAATTTGAAAACATCAAGTCATTGCTGAATACATTTTTAAGATCAATTTGTTATATTTACAGTAATTTGACAGTTAGTACAATTATTGAACATTGGAGGAACACTCTTAGAACTATGAGAAACATTTTGGACAACATGCAGGGTGGTAGGGTCATTTTGTTGAATATTGTTGAATATTTATTTGCCACCTCAACCTTATTGTTAAGCGATTCTTCGATATATCCTTCAGCAACGTTTGATGACTTCCATCCGCCATACCTCTTTAAACTAGTTATGTCGGCACCAGAGTCAACCAATATTGTTGCAGAAGACCGACGAAAGCAGTGACCAGTATATTCTGTCGGATTTACCAAGTTCAAATAAGTAGCAACTATTTTGGGCATTTTTCTAAATTGATGAATTCCTACCACTTGTCTACAACCCTTTCCGCTTTGATATTTAAAGAAAAATTGGTCACTGTTCATATTTTCTGGTCTTAACGAAACATACTTCCGATAAACATTCAAGTAGATCTGATTAATTACAAATGATCTTGGTTTGTTGGTTTTCGAATCAGGTATGCTGATTAAAAGCTTAGATTCTAAATCTTCTATATCGTGTACAGTCATTCGGACTAACTCATCCATTCTACAGGCCCCAGAAATACCAAATATTACAGCCACCTAAAAAATAAATAAAGCTATAATCTAAATAGAAATTAAAACCTTGTAAATTACCTTAATCATTAAATTTTCTTTATCTGGAGCTTCCTGGATAAATTTTTCAATTTCTTCCTTCGTTAAAATCTTAGATTTCTTTGCCCTATAACCTTGAGCTTGCCGTTTCAATAAAGAACGAAGTTTTGAGTATGTAGATATATCTACATTGTGTTTAAGTGCAAGGGTTGACTTCAGCATTGAATAATTGGCCCATAATGTTGAAGATTTCATCTTTAAACAAAGGTCTAGGAAGTATGCCATTACAACATTTTCTGAGAAAGAACTCGTATTTTTACTCATGCGATAAT
>CAJUYH010009536.1:0-13587 GCA_910591685.1 Galerucella tenella
ATCAAAAATGTCATGGTGCTCCCTGTAAAGGTTTTGCATACTTAATTGGGGTTTATTACTCCTCGTACTTTTTGTACATACTATAGTGCACATTAAATTTTTTCAAGGGAAAATAATTATGGCATTCACCCTTCCCACTGCAAAGGTTTGGAAGTAATATAAGTAATTACAATTTTAGCATAAACATGAAATAGTTTTCTCCTCTTTTACTAATAAATTGCATATTATGGTTTATTTACGATAAAAAAGACGATGACGTCATGTTTAGTTACTTTTCTGCCATTCAGGATAAAGATAAATTCAACAGCCGTGTATACAATTTATGGCCAGGGCACAGAAGTTTACGCAGTTTACGACAAAATTTTAGTCAAACGTATACTAAGATGGAGGACAGGTTCCGGGTCATAATTTGTTGCTATTTTGTTCCCGAGAAACGCGTTGTCCCCTACTTCAATATTAACTGAGGGGGGCCAAGTACAATATCTCGGTAACCGAGGAAGCTAGCGATACAAGCGTGGTTGCATATTTTGTTGCTTTAGGGTGGCTTTATCGAAAAATTTCAAAAACAACTCCTACCTTTCAAACTCACCCTCACGACTACTTGCAGAATTGAGTTTCACTTTCAAGTATAATGTAAAATAATAGAAAATCAAATGTTGATCGAGATACAGAATTATTGGTTACTGTTTTTTATTTTATTTACACTTTTCACATAAATCTATACTTATATCAAACAAATCTTCTAAAGCTATTTTACAAGCCCTTTATTTGTGAATAAACACCTTCAATTTATGCCTAACGAGGTACAAGCGAATGAAAAAGAAGAGCTGCCAAAATGAGTTTTCCAGTTTCCAATGAAAATATCAATGTGCAAAAAGAACACCGAGCAGTTTACGTCATCCCATCATTCACAGCGTATTATTGGACAACCACCAAACACGGATAGGGTTATAGTTATAAATATTTGCCTAAATGTTACAATTAATCATTATGAATAAATGTTAAATCTAAATTGATCCCGAATTTTTTTAAATAAATAAAAGTTACTTGTTAGGATTTTTATTTTTATAAAATAAAATAATCGTAGAAAAAGTATAGTACACAACTTGGATTGTAGCTTATTACATGCTTGTAAAATTACTGCGCTCGCCGTTACATGGATCCCGCGCAACTTTTTGACTCGCGTGTATTATAGTAAGTTTCTTGCAACTCTCGTTATGTGATAATACTATTTTATAATCAATATGGTTGCCAACTAAATTCGTTCATCAAAAATCAAGTTATAATAGTCGTAATATTATTAATAGCTTAATTACTTAAATAGGTACGTTGAAAGAAATGAATAGAATTTTAACATATTTACAAATAACAGTTGATCAGGGTTATTGGTTTTTATAATCTCTGAAATCATAAATATAATTTTAGACTACTACAAATAAAATTACTTTTGGTAAAACTACTTATCATTTCATCAGTATACCCATAGAAATAATTTAAATGCGTTTATTAACCATTAGTAGTCAGGTACCCAAGTGCAAAAACAATAACGTAAAAAATAATTAGGTAGTTATTAGTTTGACTATACCGAATTCAATTTCCCGAATATGCGCCGACACTGATCAGTGATATTCAATTTTATTTCGAGATATCAGTAGTGATTATATTACCTACACATTTTGTTTAAACCGTAAACTCCGCTATACTTTTACAGCCATGAAATCGCGCTGTTGCCAAGTTCTTGGAACAGAATAGAAGAGTGGGATTTAAAAAAATTCAAATTATTGATATTGTAATTATAATATACAGAAAACGTCGTATTATGGTCAAGGTCAAGGAGTTGAAGGACTAAATAGATGGTGATGGTATTATAATACTAATTGCACTGGATCAGAGACGTGGGATGTCAGAAGGGGATCCGAAATACAATGAACTATATAACTTGTGCAGAATTTTTATTCATGGTCTTTCCTTATTAATGACCAATAGGCAATTTAATTACTAGATGACATCATATTCACATCCTGATTCAAAAATTATCTTTGGAACTTTAGTTCTTTACGTCAGGTTAGGTTTGAGCGACCGGGGGTCGCGACGCAAAATATCTGACCGTTACGTTATGTTACGTTGCTTCGTTATGTGCCTTATTTGCGTGCGTGTGCTCTCTCCTGAGTCTCTCTCTCGTTTACGAAGTAGCGATTCATATGCTTCGGCCGGGAATCGAACCCGGGCCACTCGCGTGGAAGGCGAGCATTCTACCACTGATCCACCGATGATACACTAAAATTCTATGCAAAGCTGGTATTCGCAGTGCTGGTGATCTACTTAAATTTGTTTGGATAAATTTTTACTATTATTTCCATAATTTTTTTTGTGCGATTGTTATTTTTTGTTTATTTACAGCTTCGGTTGTCAGGACGGTAGGTTGTGTTTACTGGTTTCTAAGTTTAACACGTCGGTAAGTGATTTACTTACCGTTCAGACGTCGAAAAGTAATAAATAACAATTTCACCAAAATGCAAAATATATTTTAAACTGATCGAGAAGTATAAATGTCACTTTTGACATTTCGTTCATTTCGAAGAAATTTAAATTATTTTATTCGGAATTTATTTCAATACGATCGCGCAAAAAATGGTATAAGCATCTCGAACGTTAAGGGTAATTACAACGTTTGCATGTAGATTCCTCTCGTAAAATTGGACAAAATGATATGAGGATTAAAGGGGTCTAGCACATTTACTTTTCGAAATACAGGGTGTTGAAATTTTGAAAACTTGAATGTTTTAATTCGATACCTTTAAAATGGATGGATAAATTGATTTGACATTTGGCAGGTTTTTCAATCGTTCAAGTGCGATATGGACAATCCACACGAGTCGAATAGCATATTTTTTCTACGACCCACTCAAGAAAAATTCTAGAAAATAAAAATTTATATAAACTGTAATATAACTTCAAATTGAAAATTTAACAATTCAATTTTATGTTTCCACTAATTTTTTTGTGGTAAACGTACAGTTCTTGAATGTCCAATTTGTATAATGCTACGGTTTCCCTTTTTAAATATACGATGCTGTTATAAGTAGATGTTGTCAGTCGGACTCCCTCATGAAGGGTACCGTACCATTATCTATAATAATGAATATTCTGCTAAATATTTTAAACGTCTACCTGTTGTCGTTATTGATATCAAGTAGAATAATTATTTAAAAATAAAATTAACAATAAAAAAAACTACTTCACGGGAATCGAACCCGGGTGTACCGCGTGAGAGTCTAGTTTGCTTACTACTCGACCACCGAGGAATATGCAAATTGTCTATCTATAACGTCAGATGTATTACATAATTTTTGCTTAAAAGGAACGAAAGTTCCTACCGTGTGTCCCGCGACTCGTTCCACCTTTTTTTATGTACCTTCATTAATTTAATCGTGATCAAGTGGTGGCAAAAAGTCACATTTTTGGAATAGTCATTTGGTGAAAATTGAGAAATAAATTATGCTTTTTCATTTAATAACATTTAGACAAGAAAAAGTAAAATTAATATGAGCTTTTTAATTTTAATAATTTAATACATTTTTATTTTCTTGTGCTGTATCCCGTCATTTTTGGAATTTCAGCATTCTCATGGTTTTAAGAACTTGCATTTTATAGTAACTAGGCTATTATTGATGAAAGAACTTAATTTATCACATACAGGTATGTGTAATATATAATAGTATGTATTGGCCCGTCAATAGTTTATAAAGATGTTCTGCGTACCTCCGCATACATTATATCACATTCTGGACAATGGGTCATATGAATAAAAATGAGCATTTAGTTTATACTTAAAAATTTGGAGTGAAAACTCTACGTGGTATGAATAAAAACTAGAAGCAGATACTCCACTTGAGTAGGTACTCTTATGTACAAATTGTTGTGAGAATATTCTCATTTTTCATATGAATAAAATTGTGTTTATGCTCTTTAGGATGAGAATCTACTCCATAATTTTGGAGTCTAATAGTAACCAGACTTTAATTTGATTGCCGCAGAGCTATGGCCGAGTTCATGCTTAATTTGCGTTTAAAAAAATATTATAAACCTAGAAGAAGTACGTGTGATCGTGATTCTGAATCATTATATCGATGTAGTAAAGAAAATGTCTTGTGGCTATCTACCAACTTTTTGGGTGTAGAATCAGAAGAAACAAGAGGTGGTGCTATATGTAACACTGATAAAATGAAAATATTTTTGAGGTATGTATGGGTGATCCGGGGTTTCAGACAGGGGTAGGAGGAGATATTGGTGTTCACCAAACTTCTGTCTGTAAAGTTGTGACGCAAGTTGCTGACCAGATGCTAGAAAAATGCGAACAGTGGATAAAATTCCCTCGCACTACGGCGGATGTAATAAAAGCTAAAGAAAGCTGGCAAACAAAGTACAATTTTCCATGTGCAGTGGGTGTAATTGATTGCACCCACATAAGAATAAAAAAACCACCTCTCCATGGTGATGAATATATTAATCGCGAGGGATATCACAGCATCAATGTTCAAGCCACTTGCAATGCAGATGAGTGGTTTACAAGCGTAGACGCATCATGGCCAGATGGTGTTTGTGACTTCGACAAAAGTATGGGAAAATCACGAAGCATATGCACAAATCCCATTTGCGATTCGCAACTTTTATTGCACTCTTCATCTTCACTCCTTTCACTCATTGTACTAATACGTTGATTGATTGCTTCGCAAATAGGCACTAATAACAAATGAAGGCATATGCCGAAAACCTGCTATCGAACAGGAATTGTTTGTAAACAATTTTTTGAATTTGAACAATTTGAAATTAAATAGTGAGTATCTACTTTATGTATTAGGAGAAGAAACTCATCAAATTAAAATATTTTTATTCATATGAAATGGAGTACAAACTCATACTTTATGCTCAAGCTCATGAGAACATACCATACTCGGAGTTTATACTCTGGTATTATTCATACCACACAATATATTCTTTTCAAAATAATTTATTTTCTAGGCATAGTATCATTGATATTGCATTAAAAATATCCATATCTTGAATGCTTAGTTCATGTGTCGTTCCAAATAGTAATTCATTGAATCACAAAAAAACTTGAAAAATATAAAGTAAATACCATTACTCAATGGGTCATATGAATAAAAATGAGCATTTAGTTTATACTTAAAAATTTGGAGTAAATACTCTACGTGGTATGAATAAAAACTAGAAGCAGATACTCCACTTGAGTAGGTACTCTTATGTACAATTTGTTGTGAGAATATTCTCATTTTTCATATGAATAAAATTGTGTTTATGCTCTTCAGGATGAGAATCTACTCCATAATTTTGGAGTCTAATAGTAACCAGACTTTAGTTTGATTGCGGCAGAGCTATGGCCGAGTTCATGCTTAATTTGCGTTTAAAAAAATATCATAAACCTAGAAGAAGTATGTGTGATCGTGATTTGAAATCATTTTATCGATTTAGTAAAGAAAATGTCGAGTGGCTATCTACCAACTTTTTGGGTGTAGAATCAGAAGAAACAAGAGGTGGTGCTATATGTAACACTGATAAAATGAAAATATTTTTGAGGTATGTGGGTGATCCGGGGTTCCAGACAGGAGTGGGAGAAGATATTAGTGTTCACCAAACTTCTGTCTGTAAAGTTGTGACGCAAGTTGCTGACCAGATGCTAGAAAATTGCGAACAGTGGATAAAATTCCCTCACACTGCGGCAGATGTAATAGAAGCTTAAGAAAGATGGAAAACAAAGTACAATTTTCCATGTAATTGATTGCACCCACATAAGAATAAAAAAACCACCTCTTCATGGTGATGAATATATTAATCGCAAAGGATATCACAGCATCAATGTTCAAGCCACTTGCAATGCAGATGAGTGGTTTACAAGCGTAGACGCATCATAGCCAGGATCTGCCCATGATTCACGTATATGGAACAACTCACAAATTAACGACATTGCAAGGAATGAGTTTAAGAGGTCGAATGCATTATTTTTAGGAGATGAAGGTTATGGCATAGCACCGTGGTTAATGGTACCTTTTAGAAATCCTAATACTCCGACAGAACATGCTTATAACAATTTATTTACAAAGGAGCGTGTAATAATTGAAAGATGTTTTGGGCAACTAAAACAACGATTTCCGATGCTTCAATATAAAATTCGGGGGCCGATAGAAAAAGTTCCTAAACTTGCTATATGCTGTTTTATGTTACATAATGTGGCAAAATATTTATATGATTGAACAAGTTTGGAAATTAAATAGTGAGTATCTACTTTATGTATTAGGAGAAGAAACTCATCAAATTAAAATATTTTTATTCATATGAAATGGAGTACAAACTCATACTTTATGCTGATGCTCATGAGAACATACTCGGAGTTTATACTCTGGTATTATTCATACCACCCAATGTCTCCAGATGATTTTCTTGGACTTTTTAATTAAAAATTGACCGCTTTAGGCTTCAAGTGTATGAGGATTTTGTTAAAAGTTATATTCAAAAATATACAATAAATAAATGCCAACATTTACGTCCTAACTAGGTACGTGCTGTTAACAAATCTGTTGCTTAAACCAAAAACTTTTGAACATATTTCAAAGCAGAAGCAATTACTTCTTGGATCACTAGTGAGTAGTTAGTTACACTTCAAAACGTTACGTCGAAGTCGATACGATACATCTCTCTTGATTTGCATTTAAGAGTTTAGATCACTGGTAAAAGGAAGATCCTTACTAAACAGCAGATAAAAAATTCAAAAATTATTTGAAAAAAATGCCTATATACACATTTGGAGCATACAACTTTTGAACATGATACCCAGAAATAACAGCTTCAAATTATAATGCTTCAGTTGAACTTTTGGTTTGGAACCAAGACAAATAGCGCTTTGATGCTCCCTTAAGAGATATACCTTATTGGTTTATGGCCGCGGTCCAGCTTTGATATGCTGACGGAAAAACATACTCTGTATTGACGTTAATACAACTTCATTCAAAGTAGTCTGCAATTGATTCAAACAATGTGTACCTTTAACAATATGATTTATTAATATTTAAGCCATACCCGGTATGAACCATGATCAAAAAGAAGCATTCATAAAATGTTTGCTTCCATGTGGAACGCAATGGCAGTAGTGCCAGTAGTAGTTATCAACTTGTATAAAGATTGAGTTCGTAAGAATTGAAACTCCCGGAAATAGGTACCAGTAAAATAATTTAATTTTTCACCGAAATATTTCCTTGAACCGCTCACGAAACTAAAATTTACTTTAAACCAATATTATTAGATATAACGAGAAAAAAATACCTAAAAATTCACATTATTCTTTTTCTAAAAAATGTGCTATCAATCAACAGCAAATAGTTTTGTACCTAGGTATTTCTGAAAAAATTTAATGACTAGTTAAATATTGTTCAGGATTAATAACTTTTGTAGTGGAACCACTTGTTACAGGTTATATGTAGAAACAAAAAGTTATTAACCAGCAAGACAACACGTAAAACAAAATCCAGGAATTATTGAAATAAAAACATTGACATTTCTAAGTTTTCTTATCTTTCGAAGAGAGCAATAAGGCCAACACAGGTACCCTAAGATGAAGTCGGGAGAGATAAAAAATCAAGGTTCTCTACTTGAGCAATAACAAAGTCATCCAAGCATAAACTCAACATTTTATAAGATAAGTTTCTAAAGCAAAATATTACAAATTTGGCACCACATTTTCCCACCTTCATAACATATAAAAATAGACACAGTTATGAAATTGTTTTGGAAGAAATCTAACATATAAAAAATGTCTACACTAACGAATTGTGCGATTGTACCTGGTCAAACGCGTATACTTGTACAATGTTGCCACATTTTCAACTATGAAGTATTGATCGCACTAAATACTAACTGAGAAATAAAAAAATACTCACGTAATCATGAAAAGCTTTTGCTTCTGAAGAATGTTCACAAGTGTCTCTCCTTTCAGGAGCGGCACAATATAAATCCCAAAAAACGCTAGAATATTAACAAATTAATATACCTTACAATCGTTCAACAACAATGTCAACATACCACCACCACGAATGTAAAAATCCTGGAGGTTCTCCTAAAGTTATATTTTTCTCCCATCGGATCTAAAATAGTTTCAAGATTTTATATAAAATAAATAGTTTATAAGGAGAAACTCACCTCTGATAAGAACGTTTGTGCAGCTTTCTGAGCACCAACGTGTAATAAATATTCGTACACATAAAGTGCCAATCTGCAACAAATTTTTTTGCATTCGTATAAGTTTAAAAACCATTATAATCATTCACAAGTATATAAATAAACGCCAACTATTTGTTTAATATTTAAATGTAAACAAGAAAGGTACAACTTTAGCTATCAAGGCCTCCAAAAATTTCAAAACAGCAATAGCATGTACCGAGATTAACAATATTAAATGTAAATACAGACAAATCGTTTCGAGATCAACTATCCTATTTTTATATTATTTTAGACGATACTACGTAGAACTGTGAATTTTATTTTAAACTTTTACTAGTTGCTTCAATTATTTTTAAAACATGGAGAGTAAGTTCATGACAGTAAAAGGAAAATTAAGATTAAAATTATAGTACTTACTTTTCTCTCGCTTGTGCATCGGACGGCACGGATGATCCCTTTCCTTTTGCATACATTTTTGAATTAACTATTTAATGAACGTAACCTACATACATTCAAATAATGTAATGTTCGGAATCCTTTTAGTTTATGGAACACGCTGCTTCTACATGATAAAAGATGCTGTTCATTGTATTACCTAGACACAAATACACTATTAAATTCACATCACTGTTTAAAGTATTCATTGTTCGAGTTAAGAATTAAGAAACTTTTAAATATCATGTTGAAAACACTTAAAATAAGCCTTAGATTCACATCACAACACGTCAAATCAAAATGTTTTCGACGCCGCTAGACGAAATTATCACTATTAGTACCTACATTGGCAAATACGCAAGCGTTAAATATATCTACCTCTCTCTACTTGTCTCATAGATAAACAAGAACAGATATTTTTATTCCATGTAAACAGTTAGCAGCCCACCAGCGCCTCGTTGCCTGAACGTACAACATATAAACTATATTTTTGGCGGTTTACTTAAAAATTAACAAGATCTATTTACAAAAATTAACATGTACAATATTATTTTGCATAACAGCTTAATACACTAGACCACTATTACCTTTGGTTTCTGTTCTAGCATTATTTTTTGAGGTGGTCATATGTCATATTTATAAATGATAACAAAAACAGTCACGTTCATGAATATTAAATAACCCAATAAAAAATGTGTACGTTAATTTTGATACATTGCAAATTTAATACCATCTCATATGATTTTTAATAGGTGTACTTATTAAATTTTAAAGTAACACATCGATTTTAAATACATCGACGACAAAAATAGTTCTAACAAATACTGATAAGAGAAAGAAGCTAGCAGTAGTTTATACCATAGATAACATAACGTTTATACCTACTTAATTGTTTACATCGAATCAAAATATCTTTATTTTCTTTGTCTGTGTTTACCTCTCTCTTTTCACTGTGCCGTATCTAGAGTCATGTAATTCTAGTCTCTTATTTTAACTTTAGTTATAGTTACCTGGCACCCAGGCAGTATAGTCCCGTTATAGAATGATTCTGAATTTATTTTACTGCGCTTCATTGCCTCCTTTGTTCGTTATGTATACTTAACGGATTTTTTATGAAATCGTGAAATTTTTCACTATCACTTTTATTAAATTAATAGCTTTTAGAGAGAATAAAGAAACTAACTACCATGCGCTAACCAGTATGGTAGGTCTCTTGTTGAAGCATGTAATGGCAACGACCCTGTTCGTCAATCTCAAAAAAGCGAGTGCGAGCGCAAACAATTCTTATGAACGGCCGGGGGCCATTCTAATTAAATTTCACTATTCATATAATATATTACCATGTGTATCATAAATGTTTGTATATTTTTTTAATAACATTCTTATAGTCACTGCATCTACCAATTTTAAAATTTGAACAGAAAATTTACAAATTTACTGTGATAAATTAACTCCAATGTTAAAATGTTATATACCTGGAAATGTTATTGTCACTTTGACATCGATAAAAAAGGTGCATCCTTTTTTATCGCGATAAAAACTTGTCTTCCTCAATATCTATAGTAAGCGGACGTCACTTTTACACAATGACAATGAGTCGCAAGTTTGGTTACTTATAATTTCAATTTATCTTGCCAAAAAATACTCGAGCTTTTCTTTTATCAGATAAATATCTCTTTAACTCAAAGTTTTGCCAATCACTGAATTTGCTCGAAAAACTGACATTAGATAAGATCACTCCACCTTCGGTGAAGCGATTTTATCAAATTATCATGTCAGTTTTTCTCGTAAAATTAGTTAGTGATTGGCAAAACTGTTTCGTTGCAAAGAGAAATTTATCCGATAAAAAAAAAGCTCTTGTGTTTTTACTGTTGACTAATATTTAAAAGTCTTAAGGTACATTTACATTCAATTACGCTTAATTGACATTTCACATAATGATCATTTACATCTAAATTTTTTGGTTATGTTATTTCAAATTTGTTTGTTATTTGTCTTGCCGTAGCTTTTCGTGGGTTGGATACCTATAAAAATAATGGACGAGAATAAGATTAAAAGTTTAATATTATGCTCTCTAGCATCTATCGTAATAACAATACATAAAAAACGTCCCAAAAATTGTGTGAGAAAGAAAATTCGTCGAAAAAGAAGGTTTTGGGTACGAGACATTTATTTAAAGAGGGAATCTCAAGGTTTATTTAATAATTTATTAGCTGAGATTAAAATAAGTCACCCTTCCTTATTTTTCAATTTTACTAGAATGACCTCTTCATGTTTCGAATTATTATTGTCCATATGTGCATTCCTTCTGCAAAAAACTTCCCCAAGAGAAGCCATAAAGCCAGCAGTTCGGTTAATGGTTACACTTAGATTTTTAGCAACGGGTGATTCATATCCAAGCCTTGGATATGCTTTTCGCATACATCCTTCCACGATATGTAACATAATTAGGGAAACTTGTAACATTTTATGGGATGTTTTGTCCCCTATTTACTTAAAACCATTATCAAAAGAAGAGTGGCTGAAAGTTGCAGAAGATTATTATAATATCTGGCAATTTCCCAATTGTTTGGGATCTATAGATGGCAAGCATATCAGGGTTCGAGCACCTTCAAATTCAGGATCCAAATTTTTTAATTATAAGAAATACTTTAGCACCATACTATTAGCTGTATGTGATGCAAAATATAATTTTATCTCTGTTGATATTGGGTCGTATGGAGCACAAAGTGATGGTGGCATATTAAAAAATTCCACATTTGGAAAAACCTCTCAGCAGGCACATTAAATATACCAAGAAGTAAAATTCTTCCCCATACTACAGATGAAGTGCCAACATTTTTTATTGGGGATGAAGCTTTTCCTCTTCAAATAAATTTAATGAGACCCTATTCAAAAAGAAGAAATCAACAAATGCCCGAGGATGAAAAAATTTTCAATTATCGGTAGGTATAGCACACTATTTAGCAACATAATATTTTATTTTAATCTAATATTTTTAGACTATCACGTGCAAGGCGAACCATAGAAAATACTTTGGGAATAATGGTAGCTCGATTTAGAATTTTTCATAGAGAAATAAATGCAAGTCCGTTCCGAAACTGTTGATGCTATTGTTAAGGCAGTCGTCTGTTTGCACAATTCGATCAGATATCAAAAAACAGACACTTCTATCTATTGTGATGGAAACTATGCTGACCGGGAGGTAAATGGAAATTTTATTTCTGGTCAATGGCAAAATGAATTGCCCATATTCAATGCTTTGCAGAACTCGCAAATAAGGTTTGTAAATAGAAATGCCCCAAGAGATGCTTGGAACCTTAGAAACTTCATTAAAGAATATGTTAACAACACAGGTAGTCAAATATGCCCCTGGCAGTTTGAATATGTTAGGAGGACTAATTAAAACATACACATATATTGTTATTTGTTGGTGTCTTCTTATTTTTGTAGCTCACTCAATTGTTTACTTAAAAAATAAATTTCAGTTCAATGGGTAGTTTTATTTCCCATTAAATATGCAGGTTATAACAAAAAAATCAGGTACAAAACAAAGTACATATTTATATAGTCAAAATAGGACTAGAAAAAAGCAAGACTGCTTACTTAATATAAATAAACAAAAGGAACATATGAATAAGAAACTTAAAAAAACAAACATTTGGTAACAAAATTATAGAGTATTGAATGAGAAATGCCCATAATAACAATAATTAACTATAGGGTAGTTCTTAATTTTCTTTTATTTTGCAACAGTCTTATAATTGTTTCATCTATAAATTCTTCTTGCACATTTTACGGCAACTCCCTGACTTCTGATTCAACGTATTTTATAAAAGTTGCAATTTTGTCTGAAGCTGGACATGTGCTTACTTTTTCCATAGAATATATCTTTCCTAATATCCCCAACATTTCACTGTCTTGAGTATCATCTAAATAATTTATATTCTCTGCCTGTGCAGTTCGCTTCTTTCCTCTTTTATATTTCTTAAGAGGCACCCCACTCAGCGTCAAGTTAATGTTTTCTGATTCAGTGACTGATTCTGCAGCTTGAGACTGGGGTACTTCAGTTTCATTTAAATCATATGATAAATCGAAATTTTCATCTGGGAAATCACTTTCCCAAACGGGACTGACAGGGAGAGGTGCTTGAGAGTTATTGGTCATATTATTTGTTTGACAATCCATCTCCAGAAGAGCACTTGATAAAGTTCTAAAATATTTTACAAATAATGATGAACAAGGTTAAAAATAAACATTGGTACTTACTTTCTAGGTTCTTTCTTATCAAACATGTAATTAAAGAATGACATTAAAGGCCATGATATTGTATGTGAAGCTGCTGCTCCACTTCTTGTTAGCATATCCATTTTTTGTTTTTCCCTATAGTATTTTTCACATAGATTTCCACTTTTTCTTACACATATCAACTAAAAAATTTTAAGAGAATTATAAATAAGTAGGTATTCTAGATAGGTAAGTACTTAGTTAACAAAAAATATTTTGTAATTTGTAACATTGTCACTTACCAGTTGTTTGCATTGATAGGGAAATATGACTCCATGCCTGGTCTGTTAAATGTCTATTACTATATCCTCTTTTGCTTACATCATACAGAACAGGAAAATTCGATACACACTTCAGGAAAAACTCTTCATTAAAATTTTCCATTATATCTATATCACAATGTCGCAAATAATTATTATAAATAGAACAAACAATAACAGAAATGATCATAGAATTTACGCTTCGGGGGTGTATTGTGTATTCATTATTTTAATAAAGCAATATAGATTTTCGCAATGATAAAAAACATCCAAAAATCTTATGTTTTAAGGGGTAGAATTAACTGTCTGCTGTCATTCTTGTCAGGAAAACCACTTTTTGTTGGCCACACTGACCTTAGACTGAACTCCTCTA
>CAJUYH010009537.1:0-13582 GCA_910591685.1 Galerucella tenella
CCACACACCTTTTCGTACGTGGTATTATTGTAATAATAGTAAACCAGAATTTTTGCGACCTGACCTTGGTATAACTTTCTAAATAAGCGGAGTCATTTGAATTGCATTTTTCGTTTCAAAGTTTTCATTTAAAAAAAAAGCCGAGTGGATTGGACATACCGTGTATATGGGACGCGTACCGAATGCACTTGTAATCTGGTTAGTGATTGATGGTAGGTATATGACGAGAAAGAAAGTCGATTTTGCACGTCTGTCGACCGCCTCACAAATAATACAGGTCACTACTTGACGTATTAAAAGCGGATCTGATTTATACTGGAAAAAAATTATGAAAATTATAATTTGCAATTTAATTAGTGTGGATTTTGCTTTATTTAAGGTCCAACTGTAAAATATTTTTGTCAATTTGGCTGTAGTCAGTGAGCCAAAATGACGAGTGTGCAACACAAAAGGGCGAACGTCTATTGTTTTGCAATGCAAATTATAACCTCACTTATTTCATATAAATGTCGATGCATGTCTAAGAAATTATCTTAAAATTATGTCGAATAGAGCTAAAAAAATACTGAATTTAATTTGTACAAGCTGATAATCAAAGGATTGAAGTACTGGCCACTTGCGCTGACTATTTTAAGTGAAGCTTAGGGTTAAGGGCCACTTAAAGTTAATATTTTTGTTGCACCGGATGTCAAACTCAATTTAAACCTTCCTTAACCAAAGCCGTCAATTTCGGAGGCTTACAACAAAACTTAAATTCTGTTAACCTAAAAGTTGCTTGTTGACTGGTGGTTGGACATTTTCAACGACGATTTAGATGACGTATTAGAAATAATAGAATATGGTTTCCCGAGACGAATATGTGTTCGGCCAAATTATTTTCACTCAATGGACAATTTAACTTTTTTAAAGACATTTCGATTTTACAAAGAAACTGCTATGTTTATTTTAAGTTCAATAGAAGATCGTCTGGAGTTTCCTGATGACAGGTAATAAAACCAAATATATATGTTGATTATAATTATGTATATTTGTCGCTAACTCCCTGGATACTTTTGCTATGGTTCTGCTAGCTGTAGCTACATCAATTTACATAAAATTTGCAACAGCTATCAGAAAACCTGAGCTCGCAAAATATCTTAGACAACTTAGCAGCTGATTGATTGGACTAAGGCTGTTGATCCTAAAAGTATTTCACAAGAATGTATAAATAATCTTGGTCCAATCAATTTTATGCAAATTGATGTAGCTACAGCTACCAGAACCATATCAAAAGTATCCAGGGAGTTAGCGACATTGTCTCCCAGATTTATCATAATGCCAACAACACAAAGAGAGATCCTCACACACCAAGAAAAGATTTGCACGTCAGACACAAACCAAACAAAAATGCCATAAACAAAAAATGACAATAATGGCATATGAAGTCGAAAGACTGTTACCAATCAGTTAAATTTAACTAAAAATTTCCTAGAATTTGCATTGATGCCAAACTGCATGGCTACTTAGCTGCTCCGACCTTTAGTTGACATGGTGCAAGGGTTATATTTTTAAGAGAGGCTTAAATTTTAAGCTCTACTTAGTTCACACTTAAACAGTGAGTAGGTGGAAATGGCCATAAGTGACATAAATTTGGCATTTAATATATCAAGAATAGCTGACTATCCAGGTGTTGAAGATAGCCCAAGTTCCAGTGGTTCCGGGGTCATTATAATAGCTTCTAGCGAAGGCAATAATACACTCAATATTGGAAAAAATGGAGAGGTGAGAATGAAGCAGTGTCATTTCCAGTAGGGGTCGTAGAAAATAGTATATTGTGCAACAAGTTCAGCGTTTTCTAACACGATTTACATGACATTTACCCAGGCAGCACAGTATTATTATCCTCACTGTATACACAAAAATATGTATACATGGTGGCCTAAATTATTCCTTCTATTATTTTATATGGACTGTCAAAGAATATTCTATTTAGCGCATCATACATGGTGGCGTGAATTATTCCTTCTATTATTTTATATGGATTGTGTAATACTTTATTCTGCACACCGTGTACACAAAAATATGTATACATGATGGCCTAAATTATTCCTCCCATTATTTTATATGGTTATTATAGTCATAGAATATTTTATTTTGCGCACCATGTACATACATATCTGGTGACTTTATATTATTCACCCAGATCATTATGATGGTCCTAATGAAAGAAGATTATAACCTATTTTGTTTGGATTATTTAAAAAAGAATTGTGAACTTGGACAAGCACATCCAAGCTCTTGTAGCCTGTTAATCGCAATGCGAATGGCTGATAAACATTACCATGGCTTGTCAACTTCTCTCAATATGTACAGCTCTCGAGAAAAGGAGAAGAGCACCACAGCCCTTTATGGTTTATCCACCCTTGCTATGTTTAATTTAAACGCTAATGGCCGTACAGAACCAATAACGTGTGGTCTAACCATAGAGATGTAGTATCTCCACGGCTCCAACACTGTTCAGTGTATACTGAACTGTGCGCCTGGAGATCCTAAGCTATAATAGCTGGGTGTCAGCAATTAGTTAAAATAAGCGAATCAATCGCGGTAAGTAAGTAACTGCTGACATCTCCGATGGAGGGGATAGACTCTTTAGATCGATAAACCTTTCTGCTTAGTGGAACTAAAGTACAAATTTTAATAACCTTATTTTACCAACAGGTGGATAATATTTTAAATATAATGTGCCATAGAAATTCATTCAATTTTTATTTTATAGTGCAAACTCAACTTCTTGGAAAGACAGTAGATCTTTTTTAAATCGAGATGTGACACATTGGTATTGTAATAGACAAAATTATTAAGTAGTAATCATAACATATCTTTATATTATTACCTACTTATATGTATCAACTGTCGGTCTTGTCACTTTTGTCCGTTCATGCGCATTTACAAATCCATAAATCCATAATCAACTCTTCCATGAACTGGTTTCATTGGACAGTTAAGAAGTAATTTTAGTGTAGGATGAAATAAAACAATTATTTAATCATTATATTATGAAGATTTAAACAAATTTTATTGTTTTATTTCATCCTTCAGCATGGGGGCTCGTATATAAAAATGTAAACTTATTTGCACTTATAATCATGAAAATTGAATTTTTATCTGGTCACTTTCTAGGTAGGTATATCTTAAATACAACAAAAAGTTCAATGAACTATTATAAATATAAATCTAATATTATACTTATTGTTAAAAGTAATTGCTTTTATAAAACTTAGGTACTGTCGACAATTTTGAGTAACGATGCCAATTGCTATATTGGTCCGGGTGTCCATTTAACTGGAAAAGACGACCTACAACAAATAAGTAACATATATGTCAGTGGAAGTCGATAAGTAGGCAAAAGGCACCTTCATGTGATTGCACTCACCTCGATCAAGGTCACGTGATTTCCTCCTCCATAGGCGGTACAATTACGAATATTATTCGATAACCATAGGCGCCGAATATAAAAAATTCATCAATTGGGCGGAGTGGAATTCAATGAGACCTCTGGCGGAAAAAAATGTAACTGTCGCAACGAGTGAAATAATTCGTTTTGCATTGCTTTTGTATTATATGCAAGTCAACGTAATTACCGTAAATTCGTACTTTATTTGTTTAATTTTGTGTCAGTGACAATTTTAAAACTGTGTTTTTCTATTTAACTCAACTGTCATTATTTCTGAGGTAATATTCTTATATAATCAGAGATATTATGGAAGAGGTTATGTTATTCTATTTTTTGTTTTCATTGCAGATCAAAGAGAAAATAAGTCGGTATTAAAGATTTAAAATATTACTCAATACAAAAGTACCTTCCCTGTAACTTTTGTAGATATGACTATATCAAAAATAAAATAAAAACACGAAATCAGACCGAAAACTAAACAGTTTTTTGTACTTTTCACAAATATCAACCATACCTATTACTCCAAAAATAGAAATATAAGGAGTCAAAATTTAGTTTAACAACACAAAATACTAAAGCAGAATCAAATAAAAAGCAAAAGTTTTACAAAACACACACTGAAAATAACTGAAACAGCAAAATAACACCACTTAAATATCAAAGGGCTTATACGGCAGCTGATTTGTTTTACTTGTTGCTAAGATGACATTGACATTTCAGAGCGCCATCTATCGAATTCTTCTTTTCCCAATAGGGTGTTCAATTTCAAATTTTGACCCCATGTCACTATTTTTCTACTCGTTGCTGTCCATTTAATAACCAGGAGGAGTAATTTGAAAAGCCTTACTCACACCACTAAAAGTTACCAGATTAGTTACTAAAGGGCGTGTTCCGAAAAAGTGGTCAACAGTCGTGTTCTAAATCTATTAAATATGCCTTGATTGATGAAGAAATCAGCCACGCATAGTCATAAGTTGATTTCTCGTGTCTCTAGTAGATTGTTTAGATTTTTAGATGTTAGCAGACGGGTATTCTGTCACATGTAAAACTTTGTCCTGTTTCGTAAAGATTAGAACATACACATCACTCTAATATAGCTATTTTTAAGTAGCAAATAACTGAATGCAATAAAAAGGAAGTCAATAAGTTAGTTTTTAAATTTATTCCATAATTATCACTATACTTTCACAAAACCCATTCTTTTATATATTTTTTAAACTTTTGATAGCTTATAACTTCCATAGACTTTTGACAATATCTTTCCAAATATGTAAAAATACAATGCATATAATGAACAGAAAATAGTATATTTATTCAAAGGATTACACAGTTGAATTTAATTTGTTTCAAAACTTGCAAAATTTTATCCAATGACGATAACTCATTTTTGTTCTTCGAACAGCATTTTTAATTCACTTATCACAATTTACCAAAAGTCTTGGTATTCCAGTAATATTTGCTGCACTGCATTTTGTTCCTCTATCTCGGTATTCCTTTAATAGTTACTGAACCATTGACTCTACTACTCCTATAAGGAAAATGATAAGCATTCAATAGCATGATAATATAGAATTAATAAACTTATCAATTGCTTGAGAAATTAGTGGAAATAATAAAATAACAAGAGCGGATACGATGACAAATTAAGTATATCTATTTGTCAGAACTATCAAAAATTAAAACTATCAGCTGCTGTCAATATTAAAAAGTGTTGTGTGAAACTGGGCGGTATCTGACCAATCAGGGGTCTACAGAATTGCTAACTTAAATTCAAATCACTCCTCCTGGTTTTTAAATGAGGTATAATACTATTGGATCCGTTTTCCTCAAACTAAAAGTGATGTATTGAATTAAAATGGCTTAACACGATTTTTTTAGAAAAATAAAATTCGTCATCACGTCTTTACTCGAATGTGAAGAAAATATAAAAAAAACTAATTAAATATGTCAAGTGACCTCGTTCTCAGCTTCTACGAGACCTCAATAATCATTATTGTATGTACTTACAACTAGTGGAAGCATTTATTTATAAATCTAACAATATTAACTAATACCTTATTAACACACTTTTCATATAAAATAGTAGCATAAGATAAATCAATATAAAAGTTTAAAATACATTAGAAGGAAAGTAAGTTTCTGTAAAATGGCAATCGTGAATCATACTCTTACTGCTTTTACTTCTTTGCATTAAACGGTAATTAACAATTAATGTAAAAATGTGCAATTTCTACTTACTCAATCTTAAACTATGTTTTTAGCAAAAACGGTACTTAATCGACATAGGTGCTGTATAATTATAGATGCATTGTGATCCACTTAAGATCGAACAATCACAGCTATCGACGAAATCCGTTAGTGAACGTAGTACCATCGTAGTACGACCTTCAGGAGTAAAATATAGAAGCCATTGGACATATAATAGCTAAGTTAGACGCAAACTTTAATAAAAAAATAAAAAATAAACGAACATTTATAACGAGATTAGATTAGATTAGAATTGGAGTGGCTCTTTGTCCTATCCCACTGCGACCTTTGCAGATCTATTGTGGTCCTCCCCATATTTAGAGCTCAATATCTAGCTTTATTCTTTTTATTAGACTTAATAGCCTGGATACCGCCACCTTTGCGTAGCTCTCTGCCCTCGGTTTTTCTTCTCCGAGTAAGTGAAACAGCACCCTTGCTAGGCCTTCGCACTCACATAGTATGTGCTCCGCGGTTTCTCTTCGTCCTGGCGGAACCTGCATAGGCTGTCATCTGCTAGGCCAATTGTGTGCATATGTTTCCTCAGCCTACAATGTCCGGTCAGCATTCCCACCATCATCCTCGTCGCTTATCGACTTTGATATAGTAGGTCGTGTGACAGTTTTGTCGAAGGGCTTTTAAGGAATAATTTTGCGTGTCTTGGTCCTGGGGTTTTATACCACCAGCGCAACGCCTGGTTGTTTATCCATTTGTGGATGCTCTCTTTACTTAGGCATTTTGCAATTCCACAGGAAGGTTGTGGCCCTAACATGACCTCCGCTGCTTCCTGCTTGGATAATTTATCAGCCTTTTCATTGCCTTTTATTCATTGGTGGCCTGGTACCCAGGCTAGGGTCACTATATTATGACTGCCTAGTCTGTTTAGCGCCTTCTGACACTCCCACACCAGATTTGATGTTATCCTATATAAGCGTATCGCCTTAAGTGCTGCTTGGCTGTCGGAGTAGATGACGATTCTTTCGTTATCCACCTCCTGTCTCATCAACTCTTCTACATAGCATTGCACCGCCACTACCTCTGCCTGAAAGACAGTAGAATGTTTCCCTAGGCTTAGAGAGATCGTGATCTTCTCTTGTACCCCATATATTCCGGCTCCTAGGTCATGCCTATAGTCTAACATTTGTTTGGAGACATTCTTCGAATGATGTATAAAATCCTTTGAATGAACCAATCCTGGTAAATTATGGCAGAAGTCTAAAGCTCCTCTTACTGTCCAGGTATTTGTTTGGCAAAACCTATTGCGATGCCAATTGTAGGTTCCGGTCCAATAGAAACACGTGCGGCACCCTCCCTTGTAGGAGAGTCTGCATTCTCGTTTCCTTCCATGCCAGAATGGCCAGGGATCCAGACCAGCAATGCTTCATTGAGCTCTCCCATTGAGGAGAGTCTTTTTTGGCAGTCTAAAACCAATTTCGACGGTGAGAGCACGGTAACAGCCGCTTCGGTGGATCTTGGAAGGAAATATACAAATATGGGAACGGAGAAGGTATCTATGGGTGGAATAATAACCGAGGAGCGCTAGAGAAGACGTCAACAAAGACATCCTCTTGAAATTCTAGCTGATAATCTATTACACATAAAATTTTACGAATTGACCTAATTTTCGAAAACAAACCTCATCCATTGACTGAGTGATGGAATGTCATCTCTGTGGATACTCCAGAATTGTAATGCCATGTAGATTTGAACAAATGAAGCACCAAAAACTCTAAATAAATGGTTCAGATAATATTTTAAAAGCAATTGAAAAATTTGGATAATCTGGCATAATTGAAATAATGTTGGCATCAGCCAAATGTAGATGGATCCAAATTCCCTAAGAAAATCCCTAATATGGTATAAATAATGAATACCTAAGTTTTTATCGAATACCACTTGAAACTTCCTAACAAAAGCTACTGAAGTTACCGACTTGAGCGAATATCAATATATTAATAATATGAACATCAACCAGCTACTTCTCTATTGAAGATTATTGTAAGAGAATCTTTAAGCATATTTAGAAAACATATGCGAAGAAACACGAAGAATGGAAGATTGTTAATTTGCATAAATAAACTTTTGAATTTGCATAAAGATGTTTTTATTAAAACATAAACATATAGGTTGAGTATACGTGAAGAGCTAGTTGTGGTATTTAATTTTCAATTTAATCGACAGATTGAGCTTATTAGAACTATTTATTTTATCTACGTAAGTATTGACAGTAATGTGACAGTTATCTCATTATCAGACTGTTGTTTGTTTGTAACTTCATATTGCAAACAACGAGCAGCTGAAATGGAAATGTTTTGCAAAACTGGACCAGAAGACTTTTTCAATGTATTTTAGGTCGGGGATCACGAATATTGTATTGCATCGGTCTAAATTTCCTGCGTATTTGCTGTGAAAGCGGTAAACTACCTCAATTAGACGTTTTTCCGCTATTACTATCATTACATTGGAGCTGATTCCGCTAAAAGGTTCAGGACTGCCAATCAAACCTACGTTTAAAAAAAGAAGCTCGACTTAGCATTATTACATCATTCCAAATAGGATGCAGACGTACCTTTGGTGTTGTCAATGTGTCTTACGTCTTTCTCTAATGTCCCGCTGACAGTTCTCGTCTTTGTTGTTTACGGTCAATTATTATTTATGAATATGAATATTAATATTATTGTTATATTTATTCAAATAATTCAAATATATGCCTAGATACACGGAAAAACATCTCAAGTATTTTCAGTTTGAAAAAGAAGCTGGTAATTATTGATTTCATAGGCTTTTCGAATTTGGCTGAATACGATCCTGAAACAAGAAAGGATAATTATCAACCTATTATTTTATTAAGCCAATTTTCTATAAATACGTCTTCAATTGGAATTCGAATAATGCACTTATTATTAAAACATTCTTCAAAGACTGGTAAATAGCTTCAATCAGGACACCTGTTCAAGAAGGCGAGGCGGTCCAGAAAAAGCTGAGATAATTAATTGTATTTTGTTGGATTTACTTCGTTAAGATATGTTATTGTTAATATAAAATGGCGTTTGACGTTAGAACATGGGCTACTTTTTAATACTAGTTCATGTCGTTACTTTTAGCTCGATATCTAATAATGTTTTTTAATGATACATAGGTGTTAGAGATGTCAGAAATATTGGCTGCTGGCAGATTGTAACTGAAGGACAGACAAAACTGGTCAAGGCTGTCAATACATTTTGCTGCCGAGTTGAGTACGAGTAGGTTATGTTGGTATATACTTTTGTATTTCGTTATTTTTGAAAACTATTCAGCCAATGAAAGGATTGTTGACTATACCTTGTTTTTAAACTAGGAGGAGCATTTTAAGAAACCTCACTTACACCACTAAAAGTTACTAGATTAAGAGGGTGTTCCGAAAGGGTAGGCTTCAGACTTTTCGAACTAATTGACAACTATGTGACATATGTATTATATTGCTCGCAGGTGTCCAATGGGGGATTAATGCAAGTCAATAATTATTTAAATCATCATTGGCCACAGGCCATGGCGAAAGTTGTCACAAAACAGTCTAACTGTTTTGTGAAAGTTGTAACCAAATGTCACATTATTTTGAACAAAATGTAAGGTTATCATAAGTAATTCATGTCAAATGATATTAATATGTACAATAAAGCTACTGTATGTTTAAATTATTCTCTATTCACATTTGAGCACGAACTAGAAGTCAACGGCAGTTTTGATATCGAAATTGGAAATTTATATATATTATTGACAAGAAAAAACAAGCATAGATTTTGAATAAATAATAGAAATAGCACTTAACTTAGTTGGAATGTAATACTTAGTTAAAAATAAAACAACAAACGTTAAAAATATGTACCTAATAAAGATTGAGGTTATAATATTTTCATATAAACACAAAACTGACAAATATCGTTGTCAGTTGTATCAAAAAAGCTGTGTGAAACCAATCACTAGGCTGCAGAAATTCCAACTTGAATTCAAATCGCTCCTCTTAGTTTAAAAACAAGGTATAGAGCATTCAAAAACTGTAAATATTCTCCACTATCATTTTGAATTAGAAAAATGCCATCAATTAATATTTCAAAATGCCAATTTGGTTTAAACAACGCACTTTTTTGAGTAACCAGTACCAAAGAGGTATCGATTGCCCTTGAGGACGGGCTGTAAGTGAACTTACCACCCTTGGGAACATTATTTATAAAATTTGGATGAATCTTTTCTCGTTTTTTCTCAATTTTTATGAAACGTTCCGACTCCATACCTTCTCCATCTCTAACCAAGTAGTTTTCTGTTTCTCTTGAAGTACTGCAGGAGACTTCTGACTTCGTATGTTGTATAAAATTTTCTCGAGCTTTATTGCCAGCGGGCGGATGTAATTTGGGCGCTAAAAGATTAATGCACTTTCTACAACATGTAAATTAGGCGCCTAGACCGAAGGGTCCTTTTAATCCTATGTGTATTTTGGGCGCTAACCGACTGAAGTACCCAGGCTCAAACCCGGTTATTCAAACTAAAAAAAAACAAGAAAACCCAGGTCCAAACCCGGTTGATCAAAGTGTAACTATGTATAAAAATATCAGAAAATAAGAAATAGAAAACTATTGGGTTTTTCCAAATATTGATGGTTAAATTATTAAGATAAGAGTTATTTTATGACTCGACCTACCTGCACTTCTTAGCGCCGAAAATACATGTCGGATTATCTACCCTTCTTGGTCAGACAGATAAAGAAGGATGGTTAGCGCCCAAACTACACCCGCCGATTGCCAGCACTCGCAATCACTCGGGAGTAAAATCTTTCTCGACTAGTAAATGTTACTTACGTCCCTTATACAGTTATACAGCGTGTCTACGGATGGGATATCCTAAAGGTGAAAAATGTTTAAATATTAGTTTTAGTGGAAAATGTAATTCTTGATAAAAAGTTTTGCTTGTTCTGAAACCCCATAAAATGAAATAGAATTCAAGTTTCTTAAAACCCGTCTCATTTTATAGCCAGTTTTATGAAAACCATTTGAATTTTTGCACTCGACTTTGCTAATTAGCGGATGGCTGTGGGCGATGGATGGGACGTTATGGATCAACATTTTTTGCTATCCTAGGTTTTTTATGGGGCTACTTACAACCAAAAGTTTACGCAAATAAGTTAAACCATAATATTGAAGACTTGGAACGAGCTCTATTATTGATGCCGTTAACTAAATTGCCTCACAAATGCTACGAAATACTTACAAAGAATCAAGAAAGAGAATTGAGAGATGTTTTGAAGCTGTGGAATAGATGTTTTTTGTTTACTTAGTGTTTCTTACATTATTATTCTGTATGGTTATTTTTGATAATGATTATAATAGAGGAGTTCAGTCTAAGCTCAGTGTGGCCAACAAAAAGTGGTTTTTCTGACAAGAATGACAGTTAATGTCTACCCCTCAAAACATAAGATTTTTGCATGTTTTTCATCATTGCGAACATCTATATTGCTTTATTAAAATAATGAATACACCCCCGAAGCGTATATTTTAAAATTTAAAATGACTTTTTAGCTGAATACTCAACATATCCGGTGGCCAATAACTCTAGGAACTTCTGGCAAGTCACCATTTCATTTCTGTTATTCAGTCACTAATTATGTCAAATGTCAGTTATATTTATTTTTGTTGATATTCGTTTAATTCTGTATGTCCATTTCCGATTAGATTTTTGTAGCACTTCTAGTTAGGTATATCTCTATTCTTCTAATTACTTTTTCCACTGACATCTGACATAAGTAGTGACAGATAACAGAAATGAAATGGTGACATGCCAAGAGTTCCTGGAATTTTTGGCCACCGATGTGCTGTGTATTCAGCTAAAAAGTCATTTTAAATTCCAAGATTTACGCTTCGGGGGTGTATTCATTATTCTAATAAAGTAATATAGATGTTCGCAATGATAAAAAACATGCAAAAATCTTATGTTTTAAGGGGTAGATATTAACTGTCATTCTTGTCAGAAAAACCACTTTTTGTTGGCCACACTGACCTTAGACTGAACTCCTCTATTCTTGAATAGTCAACATTGTCAAATATTTATTAAAAAATGACAATTTGGAAATTGATCAGAAAAGTTGACAGCTCTTTGTTACATCGTTAACTTCATTCACTGGATTAATATATTAATATATTCCAAAATACTCCGTCTTAACTAAGGTTAATATTTTAGAGAAGCATAACATTAAAAAAAATGAAATAAATAACGATTTTTTCAAATAACAAATAAAAAAAAAGAAATGCAACTTTTTTCATATTATTTAAATTAGTTCCAATAAATAATATATTTGGAACTTATGAATCAATAGCATAGAAATTCTCTAAAATCCAGCGCCTTCTTCAACAATCATCGAAAGCCCTTAATTATCGAATAGCTATTAAAGAAATTAAAAAAGGTGTCGCAGCAGCATCAGACAAAGATCTGCCCCGTACGAGAAAGTAAGATGCGTAATAAACAAAAGGCTATCAGTGCAGATCTGCAATTAGCGGTGTACAAAGACAAATGCATGGAGAGCTAGATATACACCTCGCCTTTTCTTTTCACATTTACAGAAGAGGTGGTTTCATATAGGCCACAATTTCTGTCGCTCTTATTCAGTATTCACCGTTGTCGCTAGTTGGGCAGATCAAGTTATCGCTGATTCTGATCTGCCAAAGTCGTGAGATTCGCGATAGTCATTTTTTATAATATATTGCTGCGGCTGGACAGTGCCAACTATGATGTACTTGAGGCTACTGTGCGGCAAGGGTTTTTTTTTCACCCTGTTTATCTTGGCTGGTGTTCTTGTTACAGGTAAGCATTTGAATGGGTATCGTGACAAGAGTTTACTGAAAGGTTTTTATTTTTATTTTTTATTGATGCTGGAGGATCATAGAATATCCTAGAAATTCTTTACGTACAAATTCTAAGCATTAAATTGATCATCATTGTGATATACAGAGCGTTAAATATGTTTCCACAAAATAGGTTTGAGAAAAATTGTTTTTATCGTATTGAAAGTGGATGAAAAAAATGTATGCTCATTATCGACATTAGCATAAAAGTTAAGTATGAAAACAAATTTCATTTTAAAATGGTGGTATTACTCAGTAATAATATAACAAGAGAGAGAATAAATTAGAAAATAATTTGACAGATTTTTTAAAAACAATAGTCACGACAGGGCTCGAGTGGCTATTTCCGAATGGCAACAAATTTGAACAAAATCTGTCAAATTATTTTCTAATTTATGGAACTCGCGAGTTATATTTGACTAGATTATTTTTTGATTCACAAATTTTTACAATAAAAAAGATTAATAAAACTATCATAAATTGTCTCCATATAGACTGATTACTTATTAGAGTATTTTTCGAAGTAGTTTCTAAAATCTTTTTTGTTATTTCTGCATCAGAAAAGATACTAAACCGATTATGTTTTTCACTTGTCAAAAGCTGACATTTTGGTGGTTTTAACCAATAGCAATACATTATTCTAGCCAATCATTCGGGATTATACTGATAATTCTGCTTCCTCATCGATAATACCTTGTTTACATTGAAACCTCAAAATTTTACTTTCAATTTGTCATTCTTGACAACTAAAAGTGCTTCGAAGTATATTGAAAAATGAACACTAACCAATTCAGTGCCATCACACAAGAGAATATTGAACATTTAATACAAAATTCCTCTCCACAATTGATGAAAAAAATAATCTGCCCGAATACAACTCGCTCTTCAAATTTTCTCGCATAATTTTTTATTTTCATCACTTAAACTCGTCCTAACGGACTCGTGATTTTATCAATTGGTTTGTTTTCATACTTTTGCCAAATAAACCTTTGATAAATTAACTCCAATGTTAAAATGTCATATACCTGGAAATGTT
>CAJUYH010009538.1:0-13581 GCA_910591685.1 Galerucella tenella
TCATACAAGCCTGGTGTTCCAATAACATATCTTCCTTGTTTGTTTTTCTCAGGTAGTATGTTTATATTACCGGTTTTTCCATCAAACGCAATTCGACGTTTGCCTAATGACCAACCGATTTCATCGTTGTATATCGGACCATAATTTTTATCGATTTTATCATCTTTTTGGAAGTAATCTTCAATGAACTGATGACTGATGGCAGGATATTGGTCCAAATAGTCTGCGAAAGCTTCCTGGGAAATTTCGGGGCGCATCTCTTCTGGAGATTCAGAACGTGTAATATTGCCGGATTCATCGGTTTCGACCACCGGTTCCGTTTCGAGAAAAGGTGTAAACACATCATCTGGTTCTTCTTCTTCCTTCTTTATTTCCTCTTTTGGATTCAAATTTGTAATTGTTTTTTGTAATGTCTTTGAGGATTGCACAATTTCTTCAAGTTGTTTAGATATCGGCTTGAATAGTTTATTAATAGACTCATATTGCTCTGATTTACCTAATTTCAACGCCAAGTATTTTTTGCGAATCGATCGGGCAAGTTCGGACACTTTTTTCTTGCCCAATGCAGTAGCAACCTTATCGTCAGACATTTTGGTATGGACTAAATACGCAGCTTACAATTTTATATATTTATCGAATCGTTTGCGATACCTACCACCATTATGGGTAAAATCCTTCATAATTACCAAAGTACCATAGCGGTCACACCAACACTTTCCTGGAAATAGCGGAAAAGGCCAAAAACAATGGAATCATTATCCTAATTATCCTAACCCTCCCGCCACATACGAGTAACAAGTTGCAGCGTTTAGACAAAGCAGTGTTTTATGGCGGTATTTATAGTCGCTCAGAAAAGTGGTACTCAAGTATCCCTTAATGAAGTGACACTTGAGTAGCACTTACCCCTTTCTTGATTACGTGTTCTATAGTTGAAGTTATGTTACACTCAGGTCATACTTGGATAAGTGACTCCTAAGTGTTTCTTTAGAAAGGATTTCAGTTGAAGTTTATTAGCAGAACTGTCAATTTGACATTCGGGTTTAAAATTTAGTGGTTTTTTATGGTGAATTTGCAACCTATCTCTATTATATTTCAAGTTCCACGTTTGTTCCGGTTTCTAATTATAGTGTCTCGTTTCTTTTTTGTTATTTTGTGTTTTACGTGTTCGTAGGAGTAGAGTTTAGTTAAAAACACAATTTTCAAAAATTGTGATGTCTGCAAAACAGTGTACGAAAGCGATTTATTCTACCAAAGAAAAGGCATTACTTGCATCAGTAGTTGAGACATTCAAAGATAAGCTAGAATCTAAGAAAACTGATGGCACAACAAATGCTATAAAAAATGAAACGTGGAAAACCATTGCTGAACAATATAATACACATGACGTGACAATAAGAATCCCAGAACAATTGAAAAAGTGTTGGGAGAATATGAAGTACAAGTAATTTTGAATTAACATACAGGTATATATTTTTAATAAATTTGACTGTGCTTTGTAGAACAAGAAAAGCGGATACGAAAGAACGTCACAATATGTTGCTAACTGGAGGAGGTCCCCCAGAAAAAAATACTACTGATGTGATAGATGATATGGTGAGGGCTATTGTACCAACAATCAATTATACTGTGACAAATACTTGGGACAGTACAGGTTTAGTTGAATTAGGTAACTTTTGAGTATTGGAACATAGAATAAACAACATAATATTAAATGTTGTATGTTATAGATCAAATAAAAGATGTTGAAGGTGAAAGAAAGGATATATCAAGTTCTGGGACAAGTCAGGCTGTTTTCTGTTAAGAAATAGAAAATGTTATAATAACTCCTGCACAAAGTGCAAAACTAATAAAAGGTATTTCTAGAATTTGAAATTCAAGTTCCTGAAAATATGAATACATGATTTTTCTTTATAGAAAATAATTCAAATACCCCAAAGAAAATTGGAAAGAGAGACCCAAAATATTCTTTGAAACGAAAAAGACTTTCTGTGGTTGATGAAGAAAAGGAACTGCGATTAAGCAAATTGAGGGAGTCAATAGAACAACAAATGATTTTACATCAACTTAGGATGCAAACCGTTAAAGCAGAAAAAGAGTATTGGATTGTAAAGAAAAATCTACTAATTAAGGAAAATCAATAAACTGTAACTTCATTTATTATAACACATTCCAAATACATATAATTCTTTTTATACATAAATTTCATTTCAAACTGCTGCCAAGCTACTGAAAATGAATTATTGCAATAAATGCTCTCCGAAAAGCTAGACCATCATTATTGGCTTCTATAATAATATTGTCCTCCAAAGGTATATCAATATTAACTTCGTCAAAGTCTTCCTCTTGCACATTTTTGGCAATATTATATAATGTTGCAGTAGCACAGATAATTGCAACAGAGGTTTCCAGTTTTGTAAGGAGTCTCCTTCGTAAACATGGAAAACGACGCTTCCATGCACAGAAAACACGTTCAATTATATTTCTTGTTTTAATATGACTCCTGTTATAATTCTGCTCTGGTCCTGCAGCTGGATTTATAACTGGTGTTAATAAATATCTTCGACAGGGATATCCGTTATCGCCCAAAATAATACCTACAAAATTGATTAAATTCATCCAGATATTTACCATTTTCTACATTTACCTCCTATTTGATTGGTTCCAAAATGAATACGTAGTGCACTTCGATCAAAAATTAAACTATCATGAGTTGATCCTGGGTATCTAACGTCAATATCCAGAATTTCCATAGAGGGGCCACAAGCAACCTAAGAAAATTGTTACAGTTGTTGTAGTTTATAAAAATGTAGCTATGAAATATATTTTCACCTGTACATTTAAAGAAAATTGCCTTTTTCTATTTCGAAATATTCCACCTATTTCACCTCCAGGGTTACTGATAAGAATATGTGTACAATCCACACACGCAGCGACATTTGGAAAATTTCCTATGGCAAAAAACTTCTGAACATTTTGTTGCTGTTTTTGTAATGTGTCTGGGAATTTGACAAAGTTTCTTAAATTCTCTGCCAATGCCACTGATACCCTTTTAATAGTTAACGATACTGTAGATTGGGAAATTCCTCGTAAATCACCACTCACAAGCTGTGAAATAACAATTATTATGGTAAATAAAATTTCCAAGATAAACTAACATATACGTACTTGAAAGTTTCCTGTGGCATAAAATCTTAATGCTATTAAAAGTTGTACAACAGGTGGAATTGGCAAACCTCTATTATTATCTTTGTTTAATCGTTCAAAAATTAGCGGCAGTACTAATTCCCGTACATTTTCTTTTTTAAATCGGTATCGTTTAATGAATTCTTCGTCTTCAAAGAATACAAAAGGGTCTAGCATATCACGAATATAACGTTTTTCTAATCTTTGTCCATTTTCATTAACGGGTCCGGTGAACTATAGGGACACACGAATTTCTTAGTGATTTTGCGAAAAATCGATAGTACTCACCTATTTTGAGGATTATCCGTCGAAAAATTTGCGGGTTATACACAATTTACACAGAAAAATCCAATAAAAGATTTTTTTTCGTCACTTGAACCATCACTTTTGGACTAAATATTTTATACAAACAACCGTTTAAACGTATCACACTGAACGGGAAAGTGATGAACAACATGTTTTCTCGCTAATAATAATAACATCTCAGTGAGTTTCTTCATAATATTGTTTAAATTACCACTTTTATAAATATATATTTGACAGGCTACAAATTTGTATGAAAACAATTAAATCAAATGACAAATGACATAGAAGCTCTAGCGTAATGTATGACATGGTTGCCAGCTGTAAACGATTACGTGAGAATCATGATATTTTTAAAATATTAATTAATTTATTACATTCGAATTTCATCTTAGAAAGTATTGGATGAGAGGGATGAATGCATTGTAATGCACATCAATCTATTCAAGAAGAGGAAAAAAATATAATATTTGGATTCACCCTTCCCCTTCTAGAATAACTTAATGTGGATTACAAATAATTGGAGGCATTTGCCTTCCCCTCAAGATATTCAAGAAGGGGAAGGGAATATAATAATTGGATCCACCCTTCCCCTTCTTGAATAACTTAATGTGGATTACAAAGTATTGGATATCTTTTGAGGGCAAGGCAAAAGCCTTGCCCTCAAAAGATATTCCAGAAGAGGAAGGGAATATAATAATTGGATTTACCCTTCCCCTTCTAGAATAATTAAGTTATTCTAGAAGGGGAAGGGTCAATCCAATTATTATATTCCCTTCCCCTTCTGGAATAACGATGTGGATTACAAAGTATTGGATATTTTTTGAGGGGAAGGCTGAATTACAATGATTATATATTTGTTTCCCCTTCTTCAAATACGCAATATAAGGATATCATCATATATAAAATGTGTTTATAATTTCATTTATGTTCTTGGGTTTGTCTTGAATGAATTTAACTAAAAATATAGTCTGATACAATATTTAATTTCGAATCTTAATAGTCATGTAGCATATGATTGTCGTCGAGTAGTCGATTACAGCTGGCAACCACGCTATAAAGTATTGTATATGTTTTGTAGGTTGCATATCTGTGTATGCGATTATTATTAAAATTATTTATATCCAAACTGGTTGCCTGTCAAATATATATTTATAAAAGTGGTAATTTAAACAATATTATGAATAATCTAACTGGATTTTTTTCATAGATAGCGAGAACACATGTTGTTGATCACTCTCCTGTACAGTGCAAGTTACACTGTACAAATTACAGTTAAACTGTTTTTTGTATCAAATATCGGGCCAAAAAGTGATGGCTCAAGTGGAGGAAAAAAAATCTTTTATTGGATTTTTCTCTGTAAATTGTGTATAACCCGCAAATTTTCCAACAGATAATCTTCAAAATAGGTGAGTACTATCGATTTTTCACAAAATCATTTAAAGAATCGTGTGTCCCTATAGTTCACCGGACCCTCATTAACTTCTGTATCATCAATATATTCTAAAAAGTCGTCTAAATCTTCCATTTCAGAGGAAATGCAGTTTTTGTGTACAACTGAATAACATTATAACGTCATTTCGATTTAATTTTGAATATTTTGACGTATAAGTATCACTCAAGGGTTATATCAACCACACTTAAGTTTGAGTGCCTCTTACTAGATCACGTGACTTTAAATTGTGTTTATAGAACAAGTTTACGAAGTTTCCGAGCTAAGTGACACTCAAGTGCTGCCCATAGTGACTATAAATACGGACATTACTCTTTTAAGAACTTTTACAATAGTGCAATAGATTCGTGGCTCCTCACCCACCCCGCCATACCTATGACGTTATATCAAATAGCTGAATGTGTTGGTATTGCCCACTCAAAATCAATCTGCAACTGCCACTAACGGCGTTACAGCTATCACTAAATTAGAAATTTTAGTACTGACGGGACTCCCTATGTGTCAGCACCCTCGCGCCTTCAAAGATCCCCTACCTAGTTCTTGATGACAACTGTATCACGTGAAGTTGTAAAACGTTACATTTTTTCGGCTCATAAAATAATGACGTAGAAGTACAAACTGTTTTGAAACGCTCTTCAAAACTGTTTTGTAGCAAAAAAATACCTTCACTGTCAGTGTCAAGTATTAAACATCCCATGTCATGTCCCATTTGACGTCTTTAACAGCCACTAACGAGACATATTCCACCCACCACGTCAAATTTAGTGGTTCAGGTGCGCATGCGTCCAAGCAGCCTTTAACCTTCTATTCGAAGTGACTGAACGTGAGCTGATTAGCGCAGTTGGTAGGGTATTGAGCTTACAACTGAGAGGTCGTAGGTTCGAAACCCGGTTAGGTGCTGGGTTTTTTTGTTTTTTTTTCCAGTTTTTTATTTCTTTTTTTCTGATATTTCTATACATAGTTACACTTTGATCAACCGGGTTTGGGCATGGGTATTCTTGTTTTTTTTAGTTTTATATTTCTTATTTTCTGATTCAATTTATTCAAATAATTTTTCAATTTAGACTAGTCGAATTAGCTTACTTTGAAGCGAAAAAAAAAACAAAATAGTTGACAGGATGGGAACAGTTGAAAATGGTAAATAGGCGTATAGTGAGCTTGAAAAAAATGCGTGAGCAGGGGTGTTTTCAGATATATTTGGGGGGTGAAAAGGGGTAGAATTTTGGATTATTGCGATTTCCGGCGAAAATTGACGTCGAAAAAAAAGTGTAGAACAGAAAAGTAATAGATCGTAAAAAGCTCTATAACTTTTGTGCAATTGATTTTTTCATATAACCACAAAATCTCTGGGAAAAATTCGAAAAACCGCTTTTATGGTTTTTTATTTTCCATTTACACAATAATAATTTTATTTCGATAAAACTTGGTGAAAGTATACCTTTTTATGTCCGAAAAATCCACAAATATTTCCAGATAAAAATATCAAGAGACTTCCAAGATAATCACGTTTCTCGGCCCAAAAAAATATTTTCCAAATTAAAATTCTCCTTTGGAAAATTGTCGTAGAGACTTCATTCATGCCGCCATTTTTTCGTCTTGAATTATACTTTCTTGTGAAATAATAAAAATAGTCTCCATTCAAAAACATGCTTAAAAATTGGAAACATTTAAGTCGAATAATGATTGACAACAATTATTGCTCGGAATGGTTGCAAGTTAATAACATCAATATACAAAGGCAAACCAGAATTATCTCTGAATGAATTAAGATTTCAACTGTATATAAAATCAACTGCAAAGTCAACATTCAAACTGGACAAACTACCACCCACTGTTGGTGCGGCTTCACAACACTCTTATAACGTTTTCTACCAGCCTCACCCTAAGGATCTTTTGTTTTTTTCCTTGCAATTGAACAGAGCAATTGGGTTTTAAGAATTATTTGAAAATTTAAACTAATTATCAACAATCAGTAAAAAAAAGATGGCTGCAGAATTAATTTTTTGATTTTTCCAATTTTTGAGCACGTTTCTAAATGGGGACTGTAAGGATGTAAGGTTGGTAACCATGAAGGGTTGCCAACAAAGCAATGACAATGTCATGTCATGGTTGTCAGTGGACACGAGGTCAGGTTATGTTTGTGATGAAGGTTAATAAACGTGTGTTAAAGTAAATGCTTCATATTTAAACCATAAATAATTACAGCCATCAGACATGTTACATGGCGCTGCGGATATAAGAATTAATTAACAATCGAACCAGAAAATAAATTCATTTATATTTTAAAGAAACATGTCAGATCACAGAGGAATCGTTTCTTTAAATACAAGCGGAAACGTTGCTGCAAATTGGCGAACATGGAGAGCCAGATTCGAAAACTATTCAATTGCTTCTGAAGTGATAAGAAAAGTTGAAGCAGCACAATGTGCCCAACTTCTTCACTACATTGGGGAGGAAGGGTTCAGAGTTTTCAGGACGTTTACAATCCCAGAGGCCGATAAAAACAAATTAGTTAAACTACTGGAACTATTCGAAGAACATTTTCTTCCGAAGGAAAATATTAACTATCAAAGTTTTTTTCCTATCGGCAACAACAAGGCCAACAAATGGACCAATTTATCACCCAACTCAAAGAACGGGCAATGAAATGTAATTTAGGCGACCTTCAAAATGACCTGATTAAGACGATGATTATTTGCGGAGTCACAAACTCGCAAATACGTGAAAAACTGCTACAAGATAATCCAGATACCTTAGAAAGAACAATTGAAATTTGCTATGTTATGGATAAATCAAAGAAGGTGTCCACTTTCTGACGCTTAACATAAACATATACGTTAACTTAGCCGCTATTTGACAGATGCCCAAAAAGTGTTTTCGAATGTACGTAATGTTAACCGTTCCGTAGCCGGTAACCTTAACCTAAAAAACGTGATAATTAATTAACTACTTTTTCTGTTTTGTTGACTTATTTTGGTTTCAAGTTGATTTTTTCGTTCCATTTTAAGCATAAATTGGCCAAGTAGTTGCTGAGAAGGGATACAGAAGAGTGCACTTCACTTCTATTCTATTGAAGGAAGCAAAGGTGAACAGGATGTTAAACGAGGATTTCGCAACCCTAGAATCCTCAGAGTCTGACAGCGACTTGGAAGATGCTTTGCTATTAGAAGTCTTAAACCAGCCAAATAATGCGAACAGGGCTGAAATGTATGGAAATTTCAGTCTCAACGATCTTTCGGAAGCAGAGTGTAAATTATATTTTCGTTTTGAGAAGAATGATATTCCCAGATTGGCAAGAGCACTAGGAGTTCCAGATGAGTTCACGACTGATGGTGGACATAAAACTTCTGGTCTAGATGGACTATGCATACTTTTGAGGACGCTAGCGTACCCAAATCGACTTAGCGATTTAGAACCTTTGTTTGGAAAATCAGGTCCAGCATTGTCAAAAATAGTTGATTATATGAGCAACCATATATATAATCATTTTGGACAAAACCTTTCAAATTTGAGAAATCTGCACTGGTTGAATCTTGATCGGTTCAGATTATATGCTAATGCGGTACATGCAAAAGGAGCACCAATTCCAAATTGTTGGGCATTTATTGATGGGACCACTCTTGGTATTTGTAGACCAACTGTAAATCAGGAGGCATATTACTCTGGACATAAAAGATATCATTGTGTGAAATATCAAGCACTCACTTGTCCAGATGGTATGATAGTCAACTTGAAAGGTGCTTATGAAGGGAGGAAACATGATGCTGCTATTTTGAGAGAAAGTGTCCTTTCCATAAAGTATACTTTAAGTAATTTTTGAAGTGTTGGTTAACCTGGAATTCATGGATTTTGACATGAAATAGATCTGTCATATTTGGCTCGTCTTTCAATTCACAGCACACCCTCTGGCAGGCTAACTCCTTTACTAAATCTCAGATCTAATATATTAGTATTGAGACCATCCGCCGCGCCAGCCGCGCGATGCGATAGTATACATGGAGCACAGAACTAAAGAAATCTGTGACATACAAGAAAAGGGTAAATTATCCCTCAGAATATAGCTCAAAAAAGGAGCAAGAAGAAGAATAACTAAAAGAGCGGGAAATATGAAATAACTAATGCTCGATTTCACCAACCGTCTCGTAAAGTTAGGTAATATCCAAGTCGAATTTAGGAATTTCTAAACGCAATTTACGTTGGACCACGCGCATTTAAAAATTCCTGAATTCGACTTGGATAATACCTAACTTTACGAGACGATTTTTGAAATCGGGCATAAGGGCGGGATATTTAAATATTAAATATAAGATGGATATCCCTGAATTATTTCAAAGTGCACATATTTTTTCACACTCAAATGACTGTAAAAAATTCCAATATGTACACCAAGAAATAAATAAAATACAGGAGTGTCTTTATCTTAAATTCGACAAACTGGCTATTGTTGTTAACTATTTTTCAAAAAATGAAATAAGATGATTATACAGTGAGACCTATAAGTATAATTCTACGTAATATATAGTTTATAGTTACATCCTAAAAATAATGTATTATTTACGTTAGAAATCTCAATAATATTTTTGGAAACTTGAAAGGAAACTTCGAAGTTGTTCATCATTTTATATCAAATATATATTGATATGGAAAATAGTATCATACATCACATACACCAAACAAGGGTTATTTCGATATAAAATTTTAAAAAATAAAAACTATTTAAAAGGGAAATCTCTCTTATCAATAAACAAAAATAAATCAAACTAGAGAAGACAGTTTGAAATTATATTATGTAACTAATTAAAAATAAACTAAAATTTGAATTAAACTGGACAAAATAAAAATAAACGATCACTTAAAATATATTTGAACTTTAATCCGAACTTTAAAACAGAAATCTTAATAGCTTCTTTCTAAATTATTAAAATCCTTTTCATATGAATCTTTCAGAATCTTCAATCTTCAAAAGTTTTATAAAAGGTTTCTTGGCTAAGATTAATCTAAAAAGAAAGAACCTGAAAAATAAAAAAAATATTAGTTAGGTTATAAAATCTGACATAAAAATAGAAAGAGTATATCTATGAACATAGATAACTAAGAGTGAACCATAGAAAAATATTAATTATGTCTATGGAGTGAATTTAGATTTGTCAACTTGAACGGAAGAAAAGACCTTAGTAAGAGAAATAAAAACAAATGTCAAATAATTTTTAAAATTTTGAAATTAAACGATAAAAACAACAATGAAGTATTTAAAGATATTAAAAATGAACTTTCATAAAAAAAAAGGAACATTAAAATTCAACATTCAAGCCAAGTAATAAAAATTAAAAATCATTAAATGAATTTGATTGGTCAGATGATATAAAATAAACTTAAAACTAAGAGACACATGGTTGTTGATTTTAGAAAAAAAGGAATTACGTTGTTATTGATTAGAAACGGGGAGGAAGGCGTCCCTGAGCTGTAAAGAGATACAGAGTTAAAAAGAAATTTTTTTGAATGTTATTAAAATAATTAAAATTTAAGTTAGAATAAAGTAAAACAACTCAAATTATATATAGTATAAGTGAAACTAACCTTTTTCAACAAGTTCCTATTAAAAATCCCGTGGTAAATATCCATTTAAGTTAATAACCCTTTCAAATAAACCATAAATGGAAACTAGAGGCCATTTATACTAAAAATTCTCCAAGCTGACGACGGAACCTGAGCGAAGCAATCCAAATCAAGGACTGACAGCCCCAGATCGGTATGAAACATAAAAGGAAGTAACTATTAGCATTTCAAAACGTAGAAGAAGAAAAGGTATTTGATAAATTATAATTTGAATCATCAACTTACATGTGTGTGGTGATAATAAAACTCTGATATTTATCTCTCATTATTGAGGTAATAGATTCGTCCATTTTGTTGAAACACATACTTTAAAATATTATCATAAAATAAATTTGTATACTATCCTTTTTACACCTTTTGTGTTAAAGTTGCATAACTAGTATAAGAAATAGCTTTTAATTTTCATTAGTGTGAATGATCAGGAGCGAAAGACCATTTAGATAAGGGTATAATAAAAAATTTTGTCTCCATATTTATTTTTAAATCTGTATCAATACACTTAAAAGCATAATAATAAACTTATCAATTTTTTCACTGATCACAAAACTAATTTTTTTTCTTTCATAAGGTTGGCAAATTTAATACTATTAAACATTTTCAAGGGCAAGGACACAGGACCGGCCTTAAAAGTTTTTGAATATAATTAAAGTTAAAAAGTAAATAAAAAAAAAGATAAACAGAATTAAAAGATAACCAAAAAAGTAAAATAATTTAATACCTGAACTCACCCTGAGTAATTGAAAAGTCCTGGAAAAACGGTAAGTGGTGTATGATACCATTGAAATAAAATAGATTTCAAAAAAATCATTGGCGCCCAGCAAACAAACAAAACAATACAATAAATAAAAATTTTTAATAATAATAATAAATAACACTCAAAACAATAAATTCATATCAATATATATACATAAAATATATATTATAAATATATACATACATATAAAAATCTCGGAAAAACAGTTCCACCACGGAGAATTTGAAACTTGAAATCATTGATTATCATAATACACTCTAAAGATATATAGCTACCATAAACCTTTATTTAAAAGGTAAAATATTGACTTATTAATAGAGAGCGGATATTTTAATCGGAAGCACAGGCGAAACAAATAAACACAACCAAACACAACTGAAAAGTTGTGTCCTCCGATTGGGCGATTCTGCAACGTCACGCTACTAATGCGTTCTCAAGCGGCCGGGCACGATATTATAACTTGGATACAAATTGTAGATGAGAGTTAAACTGCTAGAGGGTGTGCTGTGTTTCAATTCCTGTCTAAATAAATGAGGTTGAGTTTTGTTAAAACTTGCGGCGTGTCTATTATTTACGGAAGCGATTTATTTTGAGAAAAATGGAAATTTCAAAAAATAATAAGAAAGTGCGCTCTTCAATTTTTTCTCGCGAAGAAGAAATGAAATTGATCCAGGAAATTGAAAAATTTAAGCACATCTTAGAATACAAAACTACTTTTAAAGTTAGTAATGCAGAGAAGGTATGTAGGTATTACAAATAACACAATTTTTTTGTATGTATTTTATTTATTGTAGAATAAAAGCTTATATATAATCATAACCCTCTTCCAACTCCATCAAGGGTGTAGTTTATGTAGTTAGATACCCCACTATAAATTAAAATATGGTTTTAGGAATAGGCTTGGCGCAAAGTTCTCTCCAGCTTTAACTCTAGAAATTTAGAAGCTAGAAGTATATCCCAAATCAAGTCAAAATTTGATCATTTATAAACAATAGCAAGAAGAGATATGGCAAAACAGAAATTGTACATAACAGGAACAGGTGGTGGTCCCGCAATAAAAACTGATTTAGATCCTATTACAGAAGCAACCCTAAATGTAATCAACATGTGGTGGGCTTAAATAATAGCTTGGATAGTGATATCATCAATGTAATTACATTTTATTTATTATCCAAATCATTTTGTTTCAATAGGTGCCAAACTTAATTCGTTTAATGGTTAAAAATATTTTTCTTTGACGATTTTATCTTTATTTGTAAGGCAACAAAATTAAATAATCATTGTTCGTGATATTATAGGATCTTGGAATGGATGCATCCTCAATTTTAGAGACACAACTTCCAACAGAATATCTTCAAACATTTCCAGCTGTAAGTAAATATACCGTTTTATAAATTGCGATATATCTGTAACCTGTTTATGGTTGTCTAGAGAAATTTGTTATTTTTTTCCTAGGGAACTTACTTGTATCATATTAAATATTCTGAATATTTCATTACAGGATTCAGAAATGATAATAATTGCATCAGGAGAAGCCGAAGATGAAATGTCAAAGATTTCTACGCAATCTGTAAGTTGAATATTTTTTTCACTCTATCAATCTGAGCAATTCCTATTATTTACTCCACCTAGGTAAATAATGGCAAGAGTCAAATTTTCAATATATTCATGTACTTAAATAATTGACTTTTAGGAGATACTGCGTGAATGTACCGAGAAGACTGTATTGGAGGAGAATCAAGTAACACCTTCTACATCATTGTTACCCTCAGGACCCTTATTCTCTAACTCAAGCGAGAGCTCGTGCACGACTATTCATTGGTATGAGTACTCTCTCACTCCTCACTCACATAATTCTTAAAACCGTATTCACGATCTATCGGCGACTCCACTACATGTGGCTCACCGTTGCCAAATCGAACGGCCAATTTTGGCCTACTATCTAGTAGTTTAAATGTACTTTAGGTGTGCTTTAGGTAATATGAGGATAAGAAACGAAGAAATATTTTTAGATTCTGTTGTTGTCCAAGGTTATTAGTTATTATTGTGGGTGGTTTGAGATTGAGTATATTTCAGTTTTGTTTTTAGTTATTTACTTTATTAAAAAAAGACAATAATAATGTTGTGTAAAGCACAAAAAATATTGTTAATAGAATTTATGAACAATCATCCAGAATTGCGTAATGGAAAATTTACGCCAAATTTTACCAATAAAGCAGCCCAGCAACTTTGGGAAGAAGTAACTTGCATGTTAAATAGCGTCCCAAATGGA
>CAJUYH010009539.1:0-13579 GCA_910591685.1 Galerucella tenella
TACAATGGGTCACACATGTGGCCGTGAGCCTACACTCACCCTCCCTACTCTACAGATACAGAAAGATACTCTTGATTGATGACATCGGCAACATCAGTCAGAGGCTTAGAGTCCTCGGCACGTCATTCTTAAGGCTTTTTGTGCCCTTGCTTAACATTAGAAGATAATGTGAGGAGCTGTTCCCTCCTCTTCCATGTACAATTGACAGATAGGTCTCTCCCTATATATGCCGATTGTATGCATGTGCTTCCTTAGGGTAATCCTGCCACTCTCCTTTTCTGTCCATTGCTAAGGTTTAATGGATCATTGGTCAGCGTTTTCAAAGGTTTTTTGACCAGGTATTTGCTGTGTTCCAGTTTTGGTACGTGTCTCCAGTACGACTGATTTTTAGTTTAAAGCCACCGAGATGTACAGCCACGTGCAGCAGTTTTTGATTTTCCAAATACTGGTTCAGAATTGTTGACAAGAGTGTTGCAAAGTAACAAGGAGTGACCAGAGCTTATTCTGTACCACTAGATTACGTGGTGTCATTTTAGTTATGGTTTTTAGTCATTAACGAACTAGGTTTGTTTTCAACTTCACCATGACCCACTAAAAGCTTTAAAATATCCTAAATAGTTTGAAGACTGTAACATATCGACCACAATATGATGAGTAGATATTTTATGAATTATTAAATAATTACTACGACTGCTCATTTCAGAGATTTATTCCATACTAAGTATATAAAATTAAGGACTGGTACAACAGAACACATATTAAAAATAAAAGAACCACTTTTTTAGTTTAGTTCCAAAACTGATAAGAGTGATAAGCAATAATACCTTGCTGAATTAAATATAGAATACCTATACAGGGTAATACAAATATCCATTTGTATACATACATCACAAAGACGAGTTTCTATTACAAAATTTAAAGATAGTAACGCCCTCTATGACACAATTGAAGTTAGGTGCTCTTCACTATTGGTAGCGGTAGTATACTATCGTGTAGTTTAATATAGTTTTTATTTCATTATTATCTCATTGCTTTCAGAAGTTCTGAGAGGGAGCACAATTTACGACCGCACTGCGGGTGCAGGGAGGGATACTCATGAGAGTGGTGCAGGCGTACAGGACGGTGGGTGGACTGGCAGCAGCGGTGCTGTCAAGGTCCTATCCATTAGACTTGATAGCTAGAGCTAGACAGAAACGCTGGAAGGTTGCGAAGAGAGATGAAGTACAGAAATGGATGGATGAGTAAATGGAGAGAAGGTGGGATGAGTATGAGGGCGCGCTAAAAGGAGCTATTGGGAGCAAGAGAAATTGGGTGGACCGGAAATTCAGGGAGGTGAACTACTTTTTGACGCAGGTGCTCACAGGGCATGGGTCGAGAGTGGGTTACCTCCACAAGTTTGCGAAAAAAGAAACTGGAGTCTGCTAGAGATGTGAAGTGGAGGATTATGTGGGACATATGTTTAGATGTTGGAAGAACAAGAAAGTTTTAAAGAAGCTGGAAAATGAACTGGGAGAGGCGGTGTATTGGGAAAATATAGTGGAGATAATGTTGAGGGGCGAGGAGGAATGGATGGAGATAAGTGGCGAAGTAGAGAGCATGTGAGGGACCGCCACCCGTCTTGAAGTATGCTAGGGCGGGAGTAACGGCGAGTTTGAGTTGGGTTTGGTTGGTAGGTATTCCCGTGGGGATGAGTCCAGCACTGTCTGAGTACTGGTTAAGGACCCATTCGAAAATGAGTTTCCCATCTCGGCCCGAAAAAAACTGTATAACATATTCTTGGAATTGCGTTTGTAACTGTGATAAGCATGTTTATAAAATTGTGTCCCTTGAATTACCGTTTATAACTTAAACACTCTATGACAGTTTAGGATGTTTAAGGGATGAATAGGTTTGTGTTGAATGGAAATTTTCACTCCTTTTAATCGGTTTTGAATTCACTTCACTAAAAATATTCCGTGCTAACGCCTTTAGTAACACTTATCGACGTTTTATGTCATCATTCGGGCTAAACTTTATTATCCCAGTCTTTAGAATTACGGACCAGCTTCAGCTACTATATACGTATATATACGAAACGTTTTATAAATTTTATTATGCCACAGCGTCTTGTTGGGCGAACTACCACGAACAAAAGATAGGACAAGGCTGAACAAATGAAGAGGAAGGAGAAGAAGAGGTAAATGAGTTGGAACAAAAGGGAAGCGGACGGAGTGAGCCGCGCTCTCTTGATAAACACCGCCATCACATTTGCATTTGAATCACGTGGTACATGTGTTTTTAAAACGAGCAACAAAGTCTCATTTGACTATATATTTCACCAACAATTTTATCGGATTTTGTTTTCATTTCAGAAGAAAACATTGGGAATTCTGACAGTGCAGAAATATTCGTTGACAAAAATAGAATAATTGAAAAAATATATGCAGCCAGCTGTTGAAGAATATGATTTTACGTAAAAGAGATTGAATGATTAAGGCAAATTTAATAAATATGGAATACATTTTTTTTATTGGTTAACCATTTTACCTATTTAAAGCACGCCTCAGCGTGTTTAAATCGAATATTCAAAAACGCGCGTTTTTTAAAGTTACCATGGCAACATCAACAACTCGAGAAACAAAGTCTGAATAACAATTTTTATTCTATTGATCTGACAGGATTACTTTGTAACGTCAAAACCTTCATTCGAGCAATATTTAACAAATTCAATTTTATAAATGGAAATGGAAAGTACACTTGGTATTGTTTGAGATATCAATATTTCAATTTTTCAATTCGGAGAAAATTGTATTCAAATTAATGAATCTTAAAGACAAAATGCAAATTAGTTTATGTTTTTCTCATTTCCATGACAACGCAAGGTATACGTAGCATCACGATTTCAACCATTTTACATTATTAGTTCTTATTTCCATTTCTGGTTGTTGTAGTAGTATCAGATACCAGTATTTATAATTTCATAGTAAACCAATAAAAAAAATAGCGTAAAGTATTCGTGGATAACTGGCCTTTCAAACACTTGCTCTATTTCGAGCTCTATTTAGCGCGTGTCTGAAAGACCTTCATTTCCACTTATACTTTAATGTACTATTTGTATACCGAACTGTCAGCTTGACGTTGTTGATGAAATAACTAAGCTTATGATGCAATAGAAACCGGTAACAGCTGTCCATCATATTATGTGAATGCTACTTACATCCCTAGTAGTATAATAGTATATTATACACCAAGGTGGTGAAGACTATTATTATTGCCCGAGCACCAAGATTATTTCGCGAGGGGCTTTGCCTCGAGCGGAATAAGGTGCGAGGTTTATAAATGTCTTCATCACCATGGTGTATATAAAATGTTTCCCACTACTAGCTAAATTTAAGACAAAAATTAAAAATAATTCACAAACGCACCACGAGAAGCGATTGCCCCGTCGTCTGACTGACAAGTACACTGTCAGTTCTCGATATATTATGAACGGTTAAGCGCGAATTTCAAACTAATGGCATTTTTATTCAAATAATTTAATCTTGCTAGATAATTTCAAGCTGAAAATATGTTAAAGACAATCTCCTGGGTAAACAAAATTATGTTGCACAATTTTTTGTTCAACTACTATACCTGAATTCTCAAAATGTTTGAATTTGTCCATTATTGACCTAGGTTAAAAATATAAAAAATTATGCACAACTAATAGAGAAATTCAATTTCTCAGTTTGATAGAAGTAGCAATAATTGTCAACTTCACAGTTAGTAATGGAAAAATAACTATTAGATGAACTGAAATTAATAACAAAAATATAAATTGATTTTTCCATTGTTCACTATCTTTCAAATAAATCAATGACGCATTTTAATCAAGGAAATATGTATTACTTTACTCTACATAATAACTATAAAGTGGCCACAAATTACTATCAATTTAAGCTAATTGCTTCCGGAACTTCATTTATATACTCGTACATCTCCTTTTTGCACTCCTATATCATAAATTAGCTATAGGCTGTTCCGGAAAATTATAGAAGCTACTTCCGATATTTTATATCAGACAAGAGAATTTTCTTTATTTATTACGATAGTTAAGAATATAAGAGTATTAATTTCTTTACACTGTCAATACTGACAATGAAAATTGAATGATTCCCTAAATTGAAGACACACTGGAATGGAAGGAAATAAGCAAGGAGAGGGATTGAAATACCGGAACCGTTTTGTGGTGTCAGCTATAATATAATATCGGATGAAATAACCAGAACAAAAAGATCTATTTCCAAGGATCTAGCAGGGCTAATACTCACGTCCAAATAATAGCCACTGTTCAATAGTCATTTTTGTGACAATTGACTTAGCACTACAAATTTTGGAGCGGCCAAAGTATGGCGATTTGGCAGATGTTCTGACAGGTTTTTGTCGCCTGAATTGGAAATCTCTAGCTTATTGAAGAATTAAAGACGAAACCTCCATACTCATTCTTGCGGGTTGCACATCTACTACTAGTCTCTAAAGGGGCCCACTCACTAGGAAGGAAGCACGATGGCTTGAATGCGCGTGTTACGGGGTACAGTGAAAATGTTGTGTGTATGGCTTTCCGCCGTTCGAAATTTGGAATGCGCAATCCGCTTGGTCGGAATCAGGATAGTTTTGATTTTTAGCGTGTGCAGTGCTCATCGTACGGGGAAGAACGGAAGTGTATGTGGAACAAGTCTGTGCACGTTTCATATTTTTACCAGTACTGTGTCGGGTTCAGTATTTTTATATTGGACATTTTTTCCAAAAATTGAATGATCTAAGAGTAAGAATAATCCGACCTAATGCTTGAGGTGAAATTATTGTTGAAAATTTCAGATCTTCCTAGCTCCTTCCAGTTCCAAAAAATCGTGATATAGCAGTGAGTCTTTCATGTGGCGTTATAGCTTGCCGCATACGATTGTTTTCTTTTTGTATTAAAGGAGCTACTAGAGATAATAATTCAAAGTACGTGTCTTGATTCATTCTCAAGTAATTATGTCAATCTGAGGGATCCAATCGCAATTCCTCTAATAGATTAATATGAGAATACGTAGTCCGTTTTTTTAACCAAATCTTCACTCATTTTGACCGAGGTTTTCGTTTAATAATACACTTTTCCTTAATAACTACACACGCCACTGCCATTAACATAAGATCTTTTTTCGACGTCATGTCACGCTTGTTACACATCCTCACTCAACAAGCAAAAGGGTTTGTGTGTGGGAAATATGAAAGTACACGTTTACTTTACAACCAACATGCAGATACTTAACTGGGCATTCTTCCTTACTAGTGGCACTGAATTGGAGAAAGTTGGCACAATAGATCTTTTTGGTCTCAGCTGAAGTCATCAAATTATATATACGTGGATTTAAGGATTTGGGAAGCTAGAAAGCTCTGTTAGCTCAATCATTCAATATAGGTGACACCCACACTATCATAGAACTTTTGATAAGGTACAACCAATTGTGGAATTGTTGTTTTTCATTAAATGATTGGTGTTTTTTTATCAACCTAGGTCAATAATGGAAACATTCAAATATTTTGAGAAGTCAGAGATACTAGTTCAACAAAAACTTGTGCAGCATAATTTTGTATACCCTTTAAGATATTTGCTGTTTGAAATTACCTATCAAGATAAAATTATTTTAATAAAATAATGCCATTCTTTCAAAATTCGCGCTCAACCAAAAATGACTGATGACATAACGAGTACGTTCATAATATGTCGGAAACTGACAGTGTACTTGTCAGTCAGACGACGAGGTAAACGCTTCTCGTGGTGCGTTTGTGAATTATTTTTAATTTTTGTCCTAAATTTGGCTAGTTGTGGAAAAAAATGTATATACACCATGGTGTTGAAGACATTTATATAGCTCGCACCTTATTCCGCTCGTGACAAAGCGCCTCGCGAAATAATCTTGGTGCTCGGTCAATAATCTATTCACCACCTTGATGTATGATATACTATCAGCAGAGAGAATAGCTTCAAGTTTTGAACAAACCACTTACCTTAGCCATTGTGCCATTGTCTGCTTGAATTGGGGACGCAGGCTATCAAGCACGTTGCCAGTCGATACAGCAAATGGTACCTGAAAAAAAATTTAATTGGTACACAACGAAATAAGACCCTATAATGAGCAAAACATGGAAAATATTTCGCAACGCAAAAGACTTTTTGTGACGTCATTCAGTACCTAGATATAGGAGTATCTATCCAATTACTTTGGCAGAAATTGTTACTCAATAATTAACTAACAGCATTTTATAGTGACCGTATCAATTTTAGACATATTAATATACAGGGTGTTTCATTAGTGCAATAAGTTCCAATATCTTGTAAATCCTCAATAAAATTTTGACCGATTCCAGCCAGCCCAAGGCATTACATTTTAATAGTCACAACTGTACACTGTGTTCCAGATCATAGGTACATTTTTTTGAATGGGATATCCTGTATTTCACTGGCAAAGTAACTTCTATTTACCGATATAAGAAACAGGATGATCCATTTAAAAAAAAAATTGAAACCGATAATTTGGAGTTTGGGCTCCCCCTGTATACGGTTTGTTAAACATGCAAGAAGGTCTCAATTTACTTTAAATTGAGCAATTTGAAGTCAAGAAAACATTGTTGTATTCTGTGTGAAAATTTTTATTTAAAATTGCAAAGCGCTTTCGGCTATTAAGCCATCTTCAGTGTTATACCTGCAAGTGAGCAATAATAAAAAGAAATTAGTAAAGAATTACTTACTCGTCAGGTATGTGATACAAGAAACCTTATTAAATGTCGACAACACATTAGGTTAGGTTAGGTTAGGTTAGGTTTGTGGTGAGTGGCCCTCCACTGCGACTCACAAGAGTCTATTGTGGCTCACACCTATTCAGATTTCACCAAACAAATTCAGCTTCTTAACAAAACCGATTATTTTATTCGGTGAATGATATTTCAGGTCCGAGGGCGAGAGAGAGACCCTGCCAAACATCAGATACCTGATTCGAGCCGCGGCGGGGCAGGCACAAATTATATGCTCTGCTGTTTCATCATCTTCCAAACAAAGACGGCAAGTCGGATCTTCCGACAGTCCAAGTTTTAGCATATGGTGATTCAGATGACAGTGGCCTGTTAAAAGGCGTGTTAGACAACGTAGGTCATGCCTGCTATGGTCTAACATTTGTTTGGAGACATACTTCGAAGGATGTATAAAAGCCTTTGAATGAACCAATCCTGGTAAATTATGCCAGAAGTCTAAAGCTCTTCTTGCTGTCCAGGTATTTATTGTTTGTTTGGCAAAACTTATTGCGATGCCAATTGTGGGTTCTGGTCCGATAGAAACACGTGCGGCACCCTCCCTTGCAAGAAAGTCTGCCTTCTCGTTTCCTTCCATGCCAGAATGGCCAGGGATCCAGACCAGCAATACTTTATTGAGTTCTCCTATTGAGGAGTCTTTTTTGGCAGTCTAAAACCAATTTCGACGTTACACGGCAAGAGCTAAGTGCTTTTAAAGTCGCTTGGCTGTCCGAGAACATTTTTATTTTTCTATGTATGAGATTGGCTTGCTCCACTCTCTCCACACATGAAACAATGGCGTTAATTTCCGCCTGAAATAAGGTTGCATAGGATCCTAGAGAGGTTGAAATTTCTGTCCTAGGTCTGCTCCCGTATACACCTGCACCAGAGCCTGAGGGTGTTTTTGAGCCGTCTTTGTACCAACAGCTGTCTGCTCTTAATAGTTCATCCTTACGGAGGACCCATTCATCTCTATTTGGAATTAGGACGGTGTGAGGCAGGTCGTAGTTTACTGTTGGAGGCATTATGTCAGAGGTCATTCCCAGAATACTGTGACTTTCACTGTCCGCTAGTATTCTGCTTCGTTCTGCATAAGCCTGATTTGTGCATTTAGAAATATGTACAATTTTGTATGCTGTCCATCTAGCCTCTCTTTCCAAAAATATATGGAGAGGGGGTAGGTCCAGAAGGATTTCCATGGCTGCTGACGGTGTGGAGCTGATAGCACCAGTGATTGCCAGACAAGCCTGTCTCTGTAAACCAGAGAGCTTTGCTTGGGCCGTTCGCTGTAAAGCTTTTGGCCACCAGGCAATAGCTCCATATGTGATCATTGGTCTAACAATCATCACATATATCCAATAGATTTGTTTGGGTCCCAAGCCCCAAGATTTTCCACAGATCCTGCGACATCTCCACAAAGATAGTCTGGCCTTATGGATAACTTTTTCCAAGTGAGCGTTCCAAGTAAGTTTCTTATCTAGGATAATCCCCAAATATTTTACTTCCGCTGCAAATGGAATAACCTCACCATTGTAGGAAAGTGGTGGAAGATCCTCCAACTTCCTTTTTCTAGTGAAGGGAACTATTACAGTTTTGCCAGGGTTAACAGACATCTGTTCCCTCTGACACCAACTGTGGACATCGTCCAACATCTTTTGGAGGATATTATATGCTACCCTTCCTGACTTGGTCCTTGCCAAGATGACAAGGTCGTCTGCATACGCTTGCAGTTCTACCCCTTCTCTTTCGAGATCGCTAAGCAAGTTATCCATCAAGATAGACCACAGTAGGGGAGATAGTACTCCACCTCCGACAACACATTAACGTCACAATGATAAAATTACATTAGATTTAAAATTTAAAATAATCCCCTGATTGGGGTTAAACTGTCTTCATATTTTAAACATTTTTAATTTTAATTATAATCTTCAGCTACTACACGAACACGTGTTAGTGAACCGGATATCGAAGTGACACTACTTCAATTTAAAACTAACAAATGACAAATGACAATTCAAGTGGACACAGAACTCAAGCTATCCAACATGAGCATAAAAATAAAATTATTGTAAATCAAGTGATCTGCTAATGTCCCAAAACAAATATGTGAATTTCCTATATAAATTATAAATAAATAAATTTGATATATTAAGGTCTAATGAAAACCTATAAAATCATAAGATGCCGAAAAAGATTAAGGGTCTAATGAGAACCCATTGCTAAATCTAATTCAAAATAGAAAACTCACAAATAGGTCAAGAGAGATTCCAAAAGCAAATAAATTAATTTGAGAATTATAAAATATTTGTGTGAATTGTCATTTGTCATTTGTTACACGTGTTCGTGTAGTAGCTGAAGATTATAATTAAAATTAAAAATGTTCAAAATATGAAGACAGTTTAACCCCAATCAGGGGATAATTTTAAATTTAATGCAATTTTATCATTGTGACGTTAATGTGTTGTCGACATTTAATTAGGTTTCTTGTATCATATCTGAAGAGTAAGTCATTCTTTACTAATTTCTTTTTAAAATTTTCCAACTATTATTACTTACTTGCAGGTATAGCACTGAAGATGGCTTAATAGCCGAAAGCGCTTTGCAATTTTAAATAAAATTTTTTTCCGCAAATCGCTAGGAAATTTTGACATTCCTGTCAAAATTTCTTGAAGAAAAAGTCAGGACTTCCTTACTGTAAGGAAATGTCATTTCTTTACTGTAAGGAAATGATATTTCCGTACAGTTGTTAGTGTTCTACATAAATGATTGAAAACACATTGCTTATAAGGCATTAATTTATATTTTGAAAACATCAAGTCATTGCTGAATACATTTTTAAGATCAATTTGTTATATTTACAGTAATTTGACAGTTAGTACAATTATTGAACATTGGAGGAACACTCTTAGAACTATGAGAAACATTTTGGACAACATGCAGGGTGGTAGGGTCATTTTGTTAATATTTTGTACTGTGAAAATTTTATTTGCCACCTCAACCTTATTGTTAAGCGATTCTTCGATATATCCTTCAGCAACGTTTGATGACTTCCATCCGCCATGCCTCTTTAAACTAGTTATGTCGGCACCAGACTCAACCAATATTGTTGCAGAAGACCGACGAAAGCAGTGACCAGTATATTCTGTCGGATTTACCAAGTTCAAATAAGTAGCAACTATTTTGGGCATTTTTCTAAATTGATGAATTCCTACCACTTGTCTACAACCCTTTCCGCTTTGATATTTAAAGAAAAATCGGTCACTGTTCATATTTTCTGGTCTTAACGAAACATACTTTCGATAAACATTCAAGTATTAATTACAAATGATCTTGGTTTGTTGGTTTTCGAATCAGGTATGCTGATTAAAAGCTTAGATTCTAAGTCTTCTATATCGTGTACAGTCATTCGGACTAACTCATCCATTCTACAGGCCCCAGAAATACCAAATATTACAGCCACCTAAAAAATAAATAAAGCTATAATCTAAATAGAAATTAAAACCTTGTAAATTACCTTAATCATTAAATTTTCTTTATCTGGAGCTTCCTGGATAAATTTTTTAATTTCTTCCTTCGTTAAAATCTTAGATTTCTTTGCCCTATAACCTTGAGCTTTCCGTTTCAATAAAGAACGAAGTTTTGAGTATGTAGATATATCTACATTGTGTTTAAGTGCAAGGGTTGACTTCAGCATTGAATAATTGGCCCATAATGTTGAAGATTTCATCTTTAAGCAAAGGTCTAGGAAGTATGCCATTACAACATTTTCTGAGAAAGAACTCGTATTTTTACTCATGCGATAATCCATAAAACGTCTGTATGCATTTTCGTACTTTCCTCTTGATTTCTTTGGCAATAATTCTAATGAAGCAGTATTCACTGCCTCAACCAGCTCTGGAGGAGTCCCAGGAATGGAAATTTCATCATCACTTATCATTTTACTTTCGAGAACACCAACAATTAAATTTATAAGCGTCAAGTTTGACAATTCAACCTCAATACGTTTCCATAGTAACCCAAGTAATTTTATTAGGAATTTCAAAGCACCATTTATTTGGGAATAAAATTATCGCGTTTTTTTTTAAATCAATCAATATCTGTCGAATTTTAAACGATTTGCGGAAAAATAGTATGTTTACCTCGTAGGAAAAGCCACATTCCTGGACTCTGTGTTGCTAAGTCTCGGCTTGCGCCTCGACTTAGCAATCTTCACAGTCGTTAAGCTTTTCCTACCCGGTAAACAATGTACTATTACACAGAATACAACAATGTTTTCTTGACTTTCTAGTCATGTGTAGTCAGCTATAAAGATATTCACCTGAGCAATTTAAAGCATACTGGGAAATTAACTACCATTTCAACAAGTAGTCAGAGCCTTGGGACAGGCTACGATCGGTTCAAATTTTATTCTAATTTCGTCGAGGATAAATCACCCTGTATTTTGACAAACCTAATTTTTTTCCTAGAATTCAATTTATAAACACAGTTGTTGCATTCCGTTCATTTTAATAGTATTTCGCTTGCAATTTCATAAATACGTATTCGCCTAGAATCAAGTTGGCAGAAAGTAACCTTTTCACATACCGAAGGGAGAGAAATGCATAATATGTCAAAATTTACATACAAACGAAACGCCCTTCTTAAAATGTAACCCTCTACTTTAATGTTAATGTCACTTTGTATCGCGTTTCTTATATATTCATCAAGGGACTTTATTAGTTTGAATTTTATGGAAAACCCTCTGCAGACATTCTCTGCCTTCTCTTTTTACTTCGTTCTCTTTTAAATCATCCCATCTCTACCCATAGTTACTGCAAATGATACGGAAGCATTTTTCCCCAGTGTCACATTTTGTGCTGGAGTCTTAAATTCTCTATAACAGCAGCTAAGGACAAGATAAAGCAAAAATAAATTTATACCGAACGTAAACTTGGAGATATATCTTTCCTTGTGTTTGTTCAATACAAAGAAAATCTTGAAAAAGACAAGAAATATTGATTAGGAAAATTTATATCAGTATCAATTGATTTACGTGTGGAGAGAATAGAAAAACTCAATCTCACACATGAAACGATAAAGTGGAAGGTGTGGCAGATGATATTATCAGACCAGAACATCTCAATAACAAATACTAAATACCTAGTAAGCAAGAAGCGAAAAGGATATCGAAACAGCTCTGCATATACTATGCAACTGTGAGACGCTGGACCACAGGAGGCAGAAACTGTATGGTAGACCCCAAATGACTCCAGAAGACTTCTACAACCAACCAGCAAAGAATCTGTATGAGCTAATACAGGGAACGGATTGGCTGAATAGGCTGTAGCAGAACACTACGAGTATTTACAATATGCCCAGGAGGCTGGGGTGGTGCCGGCGAAGGGACGGATCCTTAAAAAAAACAAGAAGAATCTTAGACTTCTGGTACAATTTGTAGAGATTGTTCCATTCAAATGCGATCATAGATTATTTGAAGAGCGACTCCAAACTGCTATGGAACTAACTTAACGGAATGATAAGACTTGGACTGTCTGAAGATTCGACGTGACGTATTTTTCAGGAAAATGATGAATCGGTAGAGGAAATACTTTGGCTCGAAGTCAAATTGAAAAAATAACAGTGGTTGATCATTTCGAAAGCACGGAAATTAAAAGTTTTCATCTAAAATGAATTATGAGATGAAAACACAAGCTTCTTTTAGTGGTGACATCTCGCCGAAAATTCCGTCATGTATTGAGAAAGACCCTGTACAACAGATTTGAAAATTATAAATTTGGAAATCTTAGTAAATAAACTAACTATCACATCTCTTGTTATACATACATATAGGGGACACGTAATCGAGTTCAAAAAGCTACCCCGGGCCTGAACATCATTATCACTAACGACCATAACAAAACACTCTTGCTTTCTTTGAACGTATCAAGCCATTTTGTTTTTGCTTCACTTGGCTGATTTAATGAGACGTAGTTTATTTGGTTTTTTGAATTCATGTCTGTCGGTATTAATGTCTTGGTTTTAGTATGGAGAGATGGCCGAATAAAAAGTCAGTGATAAGAAATCTTCTCCGCATAATTTAACTTCGTGTCTAATTATGCGAGATATGATGGGATTAAATTTATTCATTTCCAGTAACAGAATTGCTGGGAGAGAATAAAGTAAATATTGCAAGAAAAGATGTGCAATGTTGGGAAGGAAGCTGTTGATTGAAAAAAAAGTTTAGTCATCTGTTAAAGTTTTTATTTCATTTTATACTGATTATTATAATCTAAAAAAGTACGAAATTTTTAAGAAAAAATTGGGAAGCTTTTAGAGGAGGTGAAGAATGGAAAATATTGGGAAGTGAAACACTAATTGAATTTAGAGAGCGCCAATGAAACAATAAAAAGTCCAATGATGTTAAAAAAAAATAAGATGTTAAATACCGCAGGCTCTTGCCTAACTAACCAATTAAATTCGGTAGTAGCCTAAGCCACCCAAGTAACAATTTGAGTTTTAACTTGGTACACAGGATACCTATAAAGCTTATTTCATTCCATTTTCATAAAACTTCTTCATCTATGGGATACTTATAAAGCTGTCACAAGTAGGCTTCAATATAAAAGGGAGAATCCTAAGACGGTTTTCAGGAGCAATTCAAAAGATCTTTTTAAAACCTACTAGCTGAATTTTGAAGCCTAGCATAAAGTTTTTAGGATAACCATAAAACTTATTATTAAAACATTTATAAGAATAACAAATCCCAGAGCTGCTTTAAGAGTATGATAAAGCTGAACGATAAGAGCATCAT
>CAJUYH010009540.1:0-13577 GCA_910591685.1 Galerucella tenella
AAATATAATGAGAATTGACAATGTGGGAAAAAACAGAGTGAGAGTTCAATTGAAAACTATTTTCGATGCAAATAAACTAGTTAATAATCCGGACCTAATTAATGAACATCTAAAAGCGTATATACCAAATAATTTACTTAATAGAAAAGGAGTGATAAAAAATGTTGATACTAACTTTGACGAAAAATATTTATTTAGTAATTTTCTTTCACCTATTACTATTTCCGAAATATATCGAATTAAAAGAAAAATAACACGAAATGATGAAACTATTCTAATACCAAGACAATCGGTAATTGTCACATTTGAGGGTAATAAGTTACCATCAGTCATATATATCAACTCGGTAGCATGTAATGTAGAGCCATATATTCATAGAGTGACACAATGTTTCAAATGTCTAAAATACGGCCATGTAGCAAAACAGTGCCGTAGCACTATAACTTTATGTATAAACTGTGGAAAAGATGAAGATGATACACATGTGTGCCGTGACCCACAAGACAGTTGCTGCATATATTGTAAAACTAACACACATAAATCGATATCTAAAACCTGCCCATCTCATATTAAGCAACAAGAAATTAAAAAGAAAATGGCCGAGGAAAACATAACATTTTTAGAAGCGAAGAGATTAAATGACAACTCTTATGCTAACGTAGTTAAAAATAATAATAGATTTCAAACACTAGCTCAATTGAATGAACAAGAGTTCCCCTCACTGCCAAATACAAAAGCTAACCGAAGAAGAAGTGATACCAGTACTTCGACGCAACTCCCACTTAATAACAATACACAAAATTATAGAAATAACCGTGTCGTAAAACAATCTGAGTTAAATGATCCAAATGGTCAGAAAAAACGAAAAGCTTCATCCCCCCTCACGGATATAGATACTCCACCTATGTATCCATTCAGATTTGGACCTGATAAACCGATTTCCTGCTCGACTGAATACAAACGAACAAAATCCGATAATCAGGAAGATTTAGCAAATAAAATATTAGTGGCAATTAAAAAAGTCTTAAGTTCAGTTGAATCACTTGAAGAACTTTCATTCATAGATACTAATTATATAAAAAAAATAGCATTATCTGATAATCTCGATCCTTCATACGACTGTATAACGATTGACCATGAACTTGAAGAATACTAAAAAGTGGAATATTCTTCAGTGGAATGCCCGTTCCGCTGTCTCTAATAAAAATAGTTTGGTTAAAATACTATCTGAATTTGAAATTGATGTTGCATTAATATCCGAAACCTGGTTTAATCCAAAGAAATGGTTACTCAATTGTACGTAAAGATAGATTTGATGCCACCACTGGAGTGGCCATACTAATAAAAAATAATATAAAGTACAAAGAAAGAAATCTCAATAATATCCAAGATAACATGCAAGCATGTTCAGTCCAAATAAGGGACGGAAATAACCCTCTCACATTAATTTCAGTTTATTGTCCACCAAACGCAAAAATACGTACACAAGACTTTGTTAAGCTTTTTGAAAATGCGGATAAGACCACGATAATCGGGGGCGATTTTAACGGACACCATGACTTATGGGGCTCTTACAAAACCAATGCATCTGGAACAAATATTGTAGAGGCTTTAAACCAAAACAACAATATGATTCTGTTAAACGATGGATCACCTACTAAAATATCAAGAACAATTAATAAATCGGCGATTGACCTAACCGTCGTCACTCCAGACATCGCGAACAAAATTCATTGGCAAGTATTGCCAGACACTCTAGGTTCAGACCATTTTGCAATTTTAATTAAATTGAATTGTTCATATTCACAAACAGATTCGTTGATATATCCCAGCACATAATGGAATACTAGGAAGGCTAACTGGGAAAAATATAATTCAGTGTCTGAAACTTACTTTAATGATATTCCAGATACTTTTAGTAACATAAATGAGAAATATGAATACTTCATTGCGGGTATAGAACACTCGGCTTTATTAACCATACCGAAAAAAAAACCATTTAAAACGAATCAACATCCACCGCCACCTTCGTGGGATCAAGAATGCGATGATGTAATAGAACGCAGAAAACAAGCCATTAGTGCATATAAACATATAAGTTCGTCTGAGAATTATATAATTGTAAACAAAGAATTGGCAGTTGCAAAAAAAACCCTTAAACTTAAAGCCAAAAAACATTGGATTCAATTTTGTAATAAACTGAATAAAAATTCAACATGTACAGAGTTGTGGGAGCAGGCAAAAAAAATGCAAAGAATTACAATAGCGCCAAACTATATAAATAAAACATGCGGAAACTTCAACTGGATCGAAGAATTTACGCACAATATCGCACCTTGTTCAGTATCTCAAGATTTTCCAAAGAGTAGAGAAGATGGGAGAAATAATGAATTATTCAACAATCCTATCATTTATGATGAACTAATGTTTGCTCTTAAAAATACAAATAACACATCACCTGGATTGGATCAAATAACATATGATATGATATGGGATTTAGCCTTGAATGCAAAATTAATTTTAGTAGATATATACAATAATGTATGGATACATAAAAAGATCATTAGGGATTGGAAAAAATCAGTAATAGTACCAATATATAAACATGGGAAAGACCCTGACTCGGCAAACTCATATAGACCTATAACCTTACTATCTTGCATATTGAAAATATTCGAGCGAATTATCAAACATAGGCTAGAATTTTACATTTCTTCTAAATCAATACTTCCATCTGGTCAATATGGCTTTAAAAGAGGATATAGTACCAATGACGCGGTTATGAAATTAGTGACTGACACACAAATATGTTTTTCAAAAAATCATTATCTGGGAGCAGCATTTCTCGATATTAAAGGGGCATATGATTCTGTAGATATATGGTTACTATGGGAAAAATTAATTAGGATTGGGATACCCACAAAAATTTGTGGAGCAGTACTTTCCCCATTACTATTCAATATATTCACTGCAAGCCTACATGAAGAAATCAAATACAGTTTAATCCAATATGCTGATGACTTTGTTGTGTATACCTCCGAAAAAATCTACTCAAATACTTTAAAAAACCTAAAGGAATCGATTATTTCAATCCAACAGAAACTGGACTCATTAGGATTAAATATAACTCCAGAAAAATCTAATATAATGTTTTTTACAAGACATAACCTACCGCACATAGATAATATTAAAATAGACGATATTGATTATCCAGTATCAACCTCAGTTGTTCACCTTGGTATCACGTTAGATAAGAAGCTTTCCTGGAAGGCTCACGTGGATGGTATTGTGAACAAATGCAACAAAGGCTTGAACTTCCTAAAGTTAATCCGGAGAACATGGTGGGGAGCAGACCCGCATACGTGCATACTTTTCTATAAAGCGTATATTAGGTCAATTATTGATTATGGATGCACACTTTACGGAACTGCATCGAAAAGTTTGTTGAAAAAGTTGCAAATTATACGGAACAATGCGCTTAGATTGTGTATAGGAGCCATGAGGTCCACCCCGGTAGAAGCTCTTCGAATTGAAGCATTAGAACCACCGTTAGAACTCCGCAGAAGATTACTAGCAGAAAAGAATATTATAAAACTCCACTACAAACAGTCGAAAATAATCTCAAACATATCGGAGTTGAATGAGTATGACCTTACTAAAAAATATTGGGCCAAAAAACCGTCGCCAATAACATGTAGTGCATTTAGGGATACCAGTAATCTAACTAAAATCTTAAATAACCCTTATACATATAAACTCTGTGATTTATTCACACTACTAAAATCTATAGACATCGAAACTCCGAATTACAGCCATAATAATATAATTAGTAGGAATTTACTATCCTCGTATTTAGCAAAATATAATAATTATATTGAAATATATACAGATGCTTCCAAACAGCCTAGTGGGGTAGGGTGCGCGTTCTTTATCCCGTCAAAAAATGTGCAAATGCAATTCAAACTACACGATCTTACGTCTATATTCTCCGCTGAAGCAATTGCAATTGGCGAAGCACTCGAATTTATTGAACGAAATCGATATAAAGATTCAGTAATAATATCAGACTCATTATCAGTACTAACGAGTATAAGTCAACCTTTCGATATCAATGCTACGTTTGAAAATTATATTATTCCGAAAATCAAACTGACTATAAATAGACTAGCCCAAGAAGGAATACGCATAAAATTATTTTGGATAAAAGCACATATAGGACTTCAACATAATGAACATGTGGACAGTTTAGCAAAAACAGCAGCTGAGAAGGGAGAGTATATGAAAAACAATATTACCATTGATGAATGCATGAATTGAATTGAAAGAAAGATGGAAACGTTTATGGTACGAATATTGTATAAACAAGCCTACAAGGTATACACTTCTATTTCCAGAAATTCCAAATCAACATTGGTACAGCAATTATCAACTTCCTCGAAGTAGCATAACCACTATTAGTAGACTTAAATTTGGTCACGCCTGCTATCCTGCCCATCTTAGTAAAATAAATGTACTTGATTCGAACTTGTGTGACAGTTGCAATTGTATATGTGATTTGGATCACATTTTCTTTGAGTGTAAAAAATTTGTACAACATAGAGAAAAAATGTATGGGGAACTAATAAAAATCAACATTCTTCCTCCTTTCAACTTAATGCACCTGTTAGCATTAAACAAGCTGCCTGTATATAACTTATTACTAGGATTCATCAAAGCGTATAATTTAAAACTGTAGTATTAGGAAAATATGATTCCTCTGTTACTTAACCCTAAGTTAATATTCCCTTACCATCCGTGGTCTACCTTCACTTGTGAGTTAGTCACCTTGAAAGACCGACCCCTGGGTGTGAAATGTCTACCTTTATCCTTCCCAATAATCAAAAAATAAATTTAATACTAGAGTTACTGGCTAAATGGACAATAGTCCCTCAGCCAAAAAAAAAAAAAAATAATTGCAGTAGATTTCATATCCAATTTGACACCAAGTAGAGAGGGAAACTCTCACATATTTGTGATAATAGACCATTTTTCAAAATTTACAACGGCATATGCTTGCCAAAGAACAAATAAAGAAACAGTTAAGAACTGTTTAACCTAATATTTCATAAAACATGGTATTCCAATGAAATGCCTAATGGACAACGCTAGCTACTTTAATCATAAGAATTTCAAAAATTGGTTAATGAAATCTAATGTACAACCATTTCACACAAGTATAAGACACCCGTGCGCAAATCCAGCAGAAAGAATAATAAAGGAAATAATAAAATATTTAAGAATTCTGGTACACTCAGAACACACATTATGGCAAGAAAAGCTGAAGGAAATCATTGAATACATGAATAGTGTACCAAATGAAATAACAAAGATAGCACCGACAATAATAATGAATAACTTACCAGCAAATAGGCCATGGATAAGTGAAATAAACCAAAGGTATGAAGACGTTTTAAAACGAACTCAATAAAAATTTTTAAAGAATGCTGAAAAATATATGAAAAAAAAAAACGAAACACGAAAGAAAACGACATTCAAAAAGGGAGAATATGTTTTATTAAAAGCATTAAATATGAGTTCCGAACAAAAAGAAAAACAAGTGTTTAAAGCTACAATTGCCTTATGAAGGACCATATGAAATAAATACAAATAATGGCATTAATAGTTATGAGCTGAAATACCCAGGGACAGAAGAAATTCGTGGGATTTTCCACATATCACAACTATACAGATACCATCATCACTCTAATGAAAATGTTGAAATGTAGATAGGAATTATCTAAGTTATTAGTAACTAAGTTAGATTGAATTTAAGTTACTTTAGTTAAAATAAGAGAATTTGATAAAAATAAAAAAAAAATAAATAGATAAAATAATAATTAATTAGTATGAACGTTTACTAACTGATTCTGGAATAAATACCAGAATAAGATTTGTAAAAGTTCAGGGAATGTTGAGATGATATGTTCAATGTGAGTAATCAGAAACTCTCAATTATTTAAATATAAAAATATTATCAAATGATAAATATCTCATAAAAAATTTTATTAAAATAATTTGGATTTAATATTCAATATTATATGAAGTTTTCATGAAATTTAGTTAGTATAACTTAGAAAATAGTAAGATGGGATCATTTATTGAAAATTTAAGAATAATGAAGGAAGATAATATATTATGTACAATTTGTAAATAGCTATATGATTTATAAACTAATTTTAAGAAGTGTTAATTTGAAAATTAAATTCGAGTGTAAGTGAAGAAATAGGTATATTTACAGAAAAGGAGTTGTCGTTTTTCATTAAAAATTGGAAATAAATCTAACAGTGTTTGAAAAAGGAGAAATGGTAGATACCATGGAGATTTTTTTGATTGATTGCGGTGACAAGAACTGTCAGAAAAAAAGATATTGAAAAAAATACTCTGCATTCCAAAAATAAATAAATAATAAATTTTACCAAATTTGAAGAGGTGGAAGATAGGTTTCCACACAATAAAGAAAATTCTATTTATTCCAAGAAGATGATGGAACTTTAAGTCCAAACATTCCATAAATTTTTTCCAAGACATTTTAATTGTGCACTTAGACCATTTAAATCAAATTTCAACGAACTTTAATTTTTTTGTGTTATTCGTGATTTCTTTTGACAATTTAAGTATAAGTTTCTGTAACAAAATTGGTATAATTTAACAATACTATTTTCACATAACCTTAACATATTTGATAGTTACTTACCTTTTGAAGGAAACGTTTCCACAAATTTTCGAAATACAAATGTAGATATTTTTTTAGTTTTAAAATTAGAAATAGATTGGTTTTGTAAGAATTCAATCAGATTCAGACATTTGACGGTAGTAGAATATTAGGAATTTCAAGGACGATACACATTCACAGAACTATATTTTTATTTGGAAAGGTTTTTTTTGACATTTGAAAGTTTTTTTTAACATTTATGAAACCTTCTTAGATTTATAAATAAATGATCCTTTTGTTTGTTCCGTTATAAAAAATTGTTTAGATTTTCTTGAAAAATAATCAGAAGTTAAATAAATTTAGGAAATTAGAAAGTTATGCAACCAGTTTGTTTAGGTGAGTGAATTTCCGTTTTTGAAACTAATCCCCTGAGAGAGATCTCATGTTTAAAAAATAAAAAATAAAATAAAGAATAAATTTGAGCAAGTCATCTCAATTGACCAATAAAAAAAATTTAATTGAATAAACTCACCAACTATAAAATAAATTATTGAAATTGAAAAAAATAAAAAATTACTATTAATCATACTTTGAACCCTAACATAATTATAATAACATATCTTCATTCTTTTTGAGCAAGCTCTTGGCAGTTTTGACTGCAGCCTTGACACATCCATTAGACTGAGGAAAATAAGGACTGCTAGTTATGTTTGAAATCATATTCCATCGCAAATTTATTGAAAAAAGATTGGAATTGAGGCCTATTGTCTGATCTCACTATTTCAGGAATACCATACCTAGAGAATAACTCCTTGAGTTTGGATATAACAGCGTTTTCAGTGAGGCTAGTTAATTTAAATATTTAAAAAAAACGTGAATAATAATCAGTCACTATTAAATACCAATGGTCATACTTAAAGAGGTCTACTGCGATCTTCTGCCAAGGGCGGTCTGGAAGTTTGTCTATAATAATCGGCTCTTTAGAATTGATTTTGTGTTCTACGCATTTAGGACAATTTCGGATCAGGTTTTCAATTTGGGTGGAGAGTCCTAGCCACCATATACTACTTTTTGCACGCGCTCTACATTTCACAATTCCCAAATGACCTTGATGGACAAAATTTAAGCATTTTTCCTGCAGGGAAGGAGGTATAATAACTCTCAAACCTCGAAGAAGATATCCATCACAAAAAGAAATATCAAGACGGTATAAGGTATAAGGGATGACAAGGTTGGATATTTTGTTCTTATTTGGCCAACCTGTAAAATAATATTCTTTGAGCAGTTGACAAACGGGATCTTTACTTTGTTCTTGTTTGATTATTCCAAGAAAATCCGGTTTTGCTTCAAAGTGATTGGATATGAGATTGACATGCGCCTCAGCCTCATTAGAATGCTCCTGCTCTTGAGGAGGAGACTCATTTTTAGAAAAATGTCTGAATAAAGCGTCAGCGACCAGTAATTCTTTACCAGGAGAATAGTAAATTTGATAGTCATACCTCATAAGGCGGAGTCAGAATCTCTTTAATCTGGGAGTCAATTCGTCGATAGGTTTGGTCTGTAGAGCCTGAATAAGTGGCTTGTGATCGCTCTCCAGAAATACCTCTACACCTGTAATATATTCGTTGAATTTATCACATGCCCAAGCGAGAGCCAGAGCCTTTCGTTCTATTTGAGCATAACGTTGCTCTGTAGTTGAGAGCAGTTGGGACGCGTAACTGACGACTTCCTTGGTGCCAAGTGAATTGTATTGGAAAAGACAAGCTCCTAGCCCAAAGGAGCTAGCATCAGCTGAAATGGCTATTTTCTTATTGGGGTCAAAGTAGGCTAATCAAGGACTTGTTTCAAAAATATTCTTTATTTCTCCGAAAGATTTCGTCTGGGAAACATCCCAAACGAATGGGATATTTTTTTTAGAAGTGACGTGAGAGGTTCTAGGATTTGAGAGCGATTAGGAACAAACCGAGAAAAGAAGTTGACCATACCAAAAGCGTAAGAGCTCAGTTTTATTAGATGGCTCAGGAAATTTTTCTATAGCAATAATCCGATCGAATGTGTCCTAAATAAGTTAGTGTATTCGCACCAAAAACACACTTGTCTTTGTTTAGGGTAATACCCTGAGCTTGAAGTCGTTCAAGCACTAGTGTCAAGATTTTATTATGGTTTTCGATACTTTCAGCATGCACCAGTACATCATCAATATGAATTTCTACCCCTTCAATATCCCCTAATATATTATATAGTTCGCATTGAAAGTATTCTGGCGCACAGTTTATACCAAAAGGTAGTGTTTTGAAAATAAATCTGCCGAAAGGGGTTATAAAGTAAGTATAATTATAGCTTTCCTTTTCCAAACGTATTTGATAAAACAGCGTCTAGCTTGGTTAAATATTTAGAATTTTTTTATTTTAGACAATGTTGTCTCTACCTTACTTATAGGAAAATGTGACCTCAATACAGCCTTATTCAATTTAGTATAGTCGACACACAACCTTATTTTATCTCCCTTCCTAACCACTACTATTGGGCTGACCCAAGCAGTAGGGTAGTTCACACGCTCAATGATATTTAAAGTGAGCAAACGATCAAGCTCTCCTTTTAAGGGTTTAAGTAGAGGAATTGGTACAGTTCTGGGAAAAATCTGTACATAAGGTTGAATATCGTCTCTTACTTTGATTCCTAATTCATTTTTGAAGGATCCCACGGTATTGAATGAGTTTGGGAATTTACTCAAAATATATGACTTATCAATAATACGTATATTATTGATACATACCTCACTTCCAAGCTCAAGGAGTTTCAGCCCTAGGATTGCTCCCCTACCTAATATAGGTTTATTTAACCCTTCAATAACAAATATTTCAGAATAATGATTCCTATTGCTACATAATAAATCAGATTTAAAAGTACCTTTAACTTTTAAAGTTTCACCTGATGGGCCAGTAACGTTTTTATTGCAAGTAGTCAAATTTAATGTAATTAGAAGATGCGCAGGAAAACAAGTACCATCTGCCCCAGAGTCTATAAGAAAATAAAACTTTTTACTTAGACTACTGATATGTATAGACACAGTCCATGCTTTAACGGTACCCACTTGATTTACTTGTATAGAGCCTAGAAATAATTCAGATTTTTCTACTTCACCTGTTTCTTCTTCCTCGATGTTTACTTGTCTTATTTTAGATGAGCGACAAGCTACAGCCCAATGACCTAGCTTGTTAGATGCCTTACATATTGATTTATTTGCTGGACATCTCTCTCTGGGGTGGCTTTCTAAAAAGCAAAAAAGACACTTTCTTTCTTCAGTTCTCTTTCCCTCCCTTTGATAGTGTTGAGGTTTAGAAACTGCTTTCAAGCTATGGCCATGAATATTAGGATTATTAAAGCTTCCGGATGCTAGTGAAAACGATCGAATGGGTGGAGGGTTACCATAAATTTCTCTATTTTGTGAAGCTTGCATTTCTGCTTGTTTAACTGCGAGGACACAGTCTGTCAACGTTAACTGAGCTTAAAGTTGAAGGCTGTTGTGTTCGTGAGTTGAATTTGAATCTTTCGAATATATTATTTCTATCAGGAATAAAGTGTGCTTTAAAGCTGTCAAGGATTGCCTCATATGTATTTGGAGCATTACGGAATTGGACCATTATTTCTTCTGCTTGTTCTCCCATTACATGGATTAGGATATTTATTTTTTCTTCATCTGACTTCTTATCTTGTCCTAAGACTGATATGAACCTCTCAAAGCGCGTACGCCACTGGGGCCATGATTGGGGCGAATTAAAATTAAATTTGTCTGGTGAGGGCACCTGAATGGGGATGTTATGATTACTAACGTTAACGGTTGGAATATCATCTGAATCACTCATTTTGATGCTTTTATATCAGAGATGGTTCTTCCGACACCTGGGCTTTCGTTGAACCGCTGCCACCATGTTAAGTTACGAATAACAATTTCGTAAACTGTTATAACTTTATTCTAAAGCCATTAAAAAAAACGTCAAAAAATATATATCAGTTATCTGCCAAATTAGCGACAACCACAAAACAGTCTAACCTATAGAAGTGAAAGTTTATAGAATGACCTTGAATCCAAAAATGAGGTTTCAGACCCATCCACCTGAAGCGCTAGTTGCAATTGAGTTGTCGAAACAGGCCTGGCAGCTGAGGCCTTTAGCACGAAAAGATGAAAATATTTTAAAATTCATCAAAGCTTTCATATAGATGTTGTCACCATTGTCTTTTATAGATTGTTTCCTTTTGCCATTTGCTGCTGTTATTTGTGTTTTAATTCGGTCTTATCAAGTGTGATAATTCATAATATTTATATTGGTTGGTGTGAAGTGTTGCGTTCCTGGGTGTACAGACATTGCATCAAAACGACATAGGTTTTCCAAATATGACCCTTTGTTGTTGAATGAATGGGTTGACTTCATTCGCAATCCAATACTAAAGGAATTAAGCGCTGCACAGATTTATAAATCCTACAAAGTTTACAACAGATATTTTGAACCACAATATATTGTTATTGGGACAAAAAGGGGCCTCACTCGCAAAGCTGTTCCTACAATCCTTTCAGGATTGATCAAAAAGTGATAGGAAATACGTAATATTATCACTCTTGGGCCTTACTCAGCGCGTGGTGAAATGTAAATTGTATTTAGGAATTCCTAAATTCGTTTTAGTGAAATCGGGCATTAGTCATTCAAATAAGCAATTTCCATTAAAAAAAGCGAAATAGTTCTGAACCCATCCACTGCGATCGCTGAAATTCTTCTTTCCTTAGTCTGTTTTTCGGCCTCAGCTGCCTTGCTTATTTCGACAACTCAATTGCAACTAGCGCTTCAGGTGGATGGGTTTGACACCTAATTTTTTCATTCTAGGTAATCCCATTGGACTTTCACTTCTATAGGTTAGACTGTTTTGTGGCGACAACCTTCCAAATGACATTTCTAACTATCTAACAACTATCAACTATATCTAATATACAGATCACGTAATTTCTTATGGAACCTTCCTGGATTACACAAGTACGACAAGGAAAATATGAGAAAAACAGCTTGAAAGAGAGAGAAAGTATAACTGTACGCGCGTATCGAAGGCGTGTACCCAGGTCTAGGGGATGGCCGAATGTTGATTGTCCTTTACAGATAGAAAGAGAATTCACTAGTAGGTGGTATTCAGAACGGACAATAAACATTCGGCCATCCCCTAGACCTGGGTACACGCCTCCGATGCGCGCACAGTTACACTTTATCTCTCTTTCAAGTTCTGAATACCACCTACTAGTGAATTCTCTTTCTCTCTGTAAAGGACAATCAACATTCGGCCATCCCCTAGACCTAGGTACACGCCTTCGATACGCGCGTACAGTTATACTTTCTCTCTCTTTCAAGCTGTTTTTCTCATATTTTCCTTGTCGTACTTGTGTAATCCAGAAAGGTTCCATGAGAAATTACGCGATTTGTATGTCTAACATAACAGAACGTCCAATAAACGATGAAAGGCAAACTAGAGAATCAAATGTTTGTTTAGCGGTTGAAACAGGACAACCATCTTCTTCAACACAAATTGCTGAAGAGGTCAACATGGATAAGAGAACTATACAGAATATTTTGAAACGGAACGGGTACCATTGTTACAAGGTTCAGACAACACAGGGATTATTTCCCGGGGACAATATCAGACAAATGGATTTCTGTAAGGAGATGAAGGAACGTCAGAATGCTGACGAGAACTTTTTGAAAAATAGTTTATTTACGGATGAAACTTTTTAATTACATCAAAATCACAATCCATCCGTCACAAGATATTGGTCTCAGGAAAATAAACATCTAAGCATTCCAATCCCAACACAGTATCCGCAGAAGCTGAATGTTTGGACGGGTATTTTAGGTGACCACATTATAGGTCCTTTTTTATTGAGGGGAACTTAATTCCGCCAAATATTTAGACTTATCACAAAATCAAGTAATTCCTGCAGTTCTCCTTATACCCAATGTTGATCTCAACAGAATTTGGTTTCAACAAGATGATTGTCGAGTCGCAATGCATGAGTCTCTATCAAGTGGTTGCAAGGAAATGGTAGCATCCCTAATATTATATTAGATAACGGTAGACCGTTTATTCCTATTACTTCTGTGAGAGATGTAAGTTTTTAATAAATACATTGTTACTTAATACTGCAATAACAATGCAATTCAACATGTGCATGAAGATAACATTTTTCAGTCAAACTTGGACATCTTGAAATTTATGTATTCACTCATCAACATTCCATAATTTCTTCTTTTATTTTTGAGTTGAATGTAATCTTATACAATAAACAACTTAGGGCCATTCGCACCGGTTACACTTAAACGTTAAGTGTCACTCAAATCCACTAAGTGTCGTTCGCACCGTATTTAAAGGCACCCTTAACGCGACGTTAAGGATACCTTAACTAAGCTCGGAATATCCACGGCCTAAAGTTCCACTTAACCTCAAAATACTAATTTTGAAGTTGATTTATGACAGTTTAGAACTGATCGTAAACTGTGCTTTGCTAGATGGTAGATCTTTGTATTTGTAATTTGTCTTATCGGAATGGAAATGTTAGAAGATGATGACGATTAAGAAATAATTGATATAATTGAATACGGCATACCCAGACAGTTATATATAAGGAACGATTATTTTAATACACTCGATACTTGTACGTTTTTGTTTTAGATCTAGAATGACGAAGGAAACTGCTCTCAATTTTCTTGGAGAAATTGAAATTGTTTATTTTCTATAACATTTTTATACTTGCTAATAATATCTAATATCTTCAGCAACAAATACAACAATTTCTTTCAAACCAGAAAACAATGTAGGTAGAAATTTGCTAAATGTAAAAACAAAAATA
>CAJUYH010009541.1:0-13577 GCA_910591685.1 Galerucella tenella
GAATGAAATCGATTTAATTCCAACATTGAACCGGTTACACACAGAGTGATCGTCTGATTTTAATTTGGACCCCGAAAGAACCGTGATGGTCTTTATAGTGTGAATCCAGCCTAAAAGCAAAATAAAAACGATTTACACCGACTGCATAACTATATTGTTATTTCAAAGAAAGGTGTAATACATCTTGTCAAAGCATCTTTCATGTAGACGAGGTTCTAGTCATTTCTAATATCAAAAATTTACTGGCGCTTCGCGTGAGGACATATTTTACATACCTCGGGGATTTCAATAATGTATAGTGTTGCAGAAGTACGTAAACTGCCTGCGTAAAATATTTTCCTATGGAATATTTTCAGTCTAGACGTTAAATCTCGTGTATAACAATGGGAGTAATACATCAAAACACAAAGGAAACTAATTTCATGTGGCTTTATTCATCTTGGCAAAACGAAAAGTTTATTTACAAGATGTCGGCGAGTACAACCATTGGCGTTTCTATTTTCTTTTTTCCGCTGAATAGGTCACGCATATCTACAAGTAAGAAAAGTGTGGTGAAATTGCCAAAAAATATTATTCTCATTTGGAAGACTCAACAAAGGGATTGTCATTCATTCATTAATTCATGCGGGTAGGTTGTGCTCGACACTTGACTGAATGTTTGTACCATGTTATCTATACTTTGGCAAGTTTATCTGAAGCCGTGAAAGGAATGCAGTCGAAAACATTCGATATTGCCACGTTCAACTGTGAAAAAGCTAAAGTGCTCAGTATATAGTGATGATAATTAGAAAAGGGACTTTTTATTATTAACAATAGTAACAATATGATTAAACGTTAATTCTTTAATGTGCTTGTTTCCTTGGATTTTGGAACTTTAGTTCTTTACATCAGGTTAGGTTTGAGCGACCGGGGGTCGCGACGCAAAACATCTGACCATTACGTTAGGTTGCTTCGTTATGTGCCTTACTTGCGTGCGTGTGCTCTCTCCTGAGTCTCTTTCTCGTTTACGAAGCAGCGATTCATATGCTTCGGCCGGGAATCGAACCCGGGCCGTCAGCGTGGAAGGCGAGCATTCTACCACTGAACCACCGATGCTACATTAAAATTCTATGCAAAGCTGGTATTCGCAGTGCTGGTGATCTACTTGAATTTGTTCGGAGAAATTTTTACTATTATTTCCATAATTTTTTTTGCGCGATTGATCTTTTTTGTTTATTTACAGCATCGGTTGTCAGGACGGTAGGTTGTGTTTACTGGTTTCTAAGTTTAACACGTCGGTAAGTGATTTACTTACCGTTCAGACTTCGAAAAGTAATAAATAGCATAATTTCACCAAAATGCAAAATATATTTTAAACTGATCGAGAAGTATAAATGTCACTCTTGACATTTCGTTCATTTCGAAGAAATTTAAATTATTTTATTCGGAATTTATTTCAATACGATCGCGCAAAAAATGGTTTAAGCATCTCGAACGTTAAGGGTAATTACAACGTTTGCATGTAGATTCCTCTCGTAAAATTGGACAAAATGATATGAGGATTAAGGGGTCCAGCACATTTACTTTTCGAAGTATAGGGTGTTGAAATATTGAAAACTTGAATGTTTTAATTCGATAACTTTAAAATGGATGGATAAATTGATTTGACATTTGGCAGGTTGTTTTTAAATGTAAAAGGGCATATTTTGATAGAAATAGTAGTTTGTGCAACTAGTATGGATATGGACAATTCACACGAGTCGAACAGCATATTTTTTCTACGACCCACTTAAGGAAAAATCCAGAAAATAAAAATTTCTATAAACTGTAATATAACTTCAAATTAAAAATTTAACAATTCAATTTTATGTTTCTACTACTATTAAACGTACAGTTCTTGAATGTCCAATTTGTATAATGCTGCGGTTTCCCTTTTTAAATATACGATGCTGTTATAAGTAGATGTTGCTAGTCGGACTCTCTCATGAAGGGTACCGTACCATTATCTATAATAATGAATATTCTGCTAAATATTTCAAACGTCTACCTGTTGTCGTTATTAATATCAAGCAGAATAATTATTTAAAAATAAAATTAACAATTAAAAAAAAACTTCTTCACGGGGAATCGAACCCGGGTCTACCGCGTGAGAGTCTGGTTTGCTTACTACTCGACCACCGAGGAATATGCAAATTGTTTATCTATAACGTCAAATGTATTACATAATTTTATAAAATCTGAGGTCCCCTTAAATACCCATTTTATTATGTTTTAAGTATTTGTTGTTAATTTGTACGGATTATTCCATAAAATATTTTGGCATTTTCGCAACTCGTGCGCAAAAGTATAATTTCACGCACTTGTATCATAAATAACTATTGTGCCAATCAACTTAATGATTTTTATTTTTATTTATAATTAATACTACTGTATATTTTTGTCAAATAAAGTTTCATCCAGAGTAAAATAAATTCTTATATTCATAGGTGTATTTATTTATTGATTCAAAAAATGTTTGCTTAAAAGGAACTAAAGTTCAGAAGCTAAACTTCCAGAAGCTTGTCTTCTATATAGGCCACTAGTTTAATCCTTTAATACCTACCAGCCCCAGTGCCATATGGTTTGTTTTGGAACCATTGGTAAACCAGATGATTTCTCCAGAATTACCTGAGTGCATCACCTGTTTTCAAGATAGGATGAAGATGTTCACTTGCTTATAGTGAATATATATTCTCCGGTGCCATGCTATAAAAACTCATGGGAAATATGGATTCATCTAGTATTGTTCCAGTTGTATCAGTGTGTCCTCTAGATTCCAGCCTCAGAATTGCCATCATTACCTCCGCCCTTAGAAAAAGCTCCATAGGAGGAAGTTCAATGACTTAATGCCGTTCCCGTGCTGTTTATTGCCCCGTAATACCAAGAGGGGCTTGTATTTAGATTGGAATTAATATATTTACTGCAGAGGACACTTTTGTCCACCTCCATGCTGGCTCTGTCCATTCTGGTATAGATGGCAACGAAAAGGTAGACTCCCTTGTAGAGGGAGATTGGTATTGGACCAAAATCTGCCAATTGGGATCTCATTAAGTTTTGCCAGACAGTAGATATATGGACAGCAAAAGCTTAAAACGTCTAGCTCATTCAATCTTTCATACATCCTCCTAAGAATGACCTTTTAAGAGGAAAACACTATCTTCTAAATCATCATATGTTGAGATTTGATCCGCAACGGTTTGAATCAAGTATTTCATGTTTGACATATTCTCCCTCTCGTCCTCAGTCCTAAAATATCTTTCCCCAAATAAGCTAGTTCGTTCTGTTAAGAAGCTGAAAAGCCATTCACCACATTACACAAACAAAAGTTGTACTTCCAGTCTAAGTATGCACACAATTGGACTAGCAAATACTCTGTGAGTGCGAATGTCTAGCAAGGGTGCGGTTTCACTCACTCGGTGAAGAAAAACCGAGGGCAGAGAGCTACGCAAGAGAGGCGGTATCCAGGCTTTTAAGTCTAATAAAAAGAATAAAGCTAGATATCGAGCTCTAAATATGGGGAGGACCACAATAGATCTGCAAAGGTAGCAGGGGGATAGGACAAAGAGCCACTCCAATTCTAATCTAATCCAGTTTTTGTCTGGCGTAGTGTTTTTAACAAATCGTTGTGCATGTACTCATCAGAAAATGTAGAGGTGCGGTTCCACTATGGTCTTAAAAAAAGTTGTACCTAGATAACAATCTTGAACAAAGCTAGCATACGAAATAAAAAACTACTTATATATTTGAATAACTATTATTAGGTAGGGTGTATTTCGGTATAATATTCATTAGTTGAAAAACTCATAACTATAAGATCATAGAGAATTAAGGATTTTAGCTCTATGCGCGTTCCAAAATGAGTGTATAACAAACTGGAAAATATTGCGCTTTGAGTAGTAGGATATTAAATGCAGTAGTATGAAACGTATAAAAGAAAATAAGGTGCTCGTAAGAATATTACGATTTTATGGAATAATTACTTTCCAGTTGCATACTGAGATGTTTTCGTAATAAATGGATTCCATGACTGTCAAGTTATTTTTTAAATAATGAATAAATAACTAAGTTTTAAGTAGAAAATTGGTAATTGGGATGTTTTGCCAAAACAGTTATTTACAAACATGTCTAACATTATTTAACAAACTAACTTCTAGAAGAGACACGTAACTTTATGAAGTTTACAAGGAAAACTACTATGACTAACTTTTTAATGATTGCAACTGAATTCTAAAATATGAAAAATACTAACAGAAACGTCAATTCCATTGCCTTGTACGCAGAGATTCAATCTTCATAGATGGTACTCACAGAAGACATATAATAGGGATACCTCTCGTCGTTTTTATAGCTGTCAAACGCCTTTTGATAATCAATGTATGTATGTATGTATTTTGGGGTGACATTCACTGAGACCTAAAAGATCTATTGTGCCCCCCTACTTCTACTCAGTTTCTGAGGAGAGTCTCAAAAACTAGTAGTTCCCTTAGTCCTATTTCCCGGAGAAATTTTAGGATGTCTGCAGGCTTCAACTTAGATATAACTATCCAGTAATCTCCCAGGTGCAGAGCTCTAGTATTCTGAAGCGCTGTACATTGGGAAAGTATGTGGATGAAGGTTTCTTCTTCCATTCCACAAAATCTGCATTCTTCTTCCTCCACTATTTTGAGCTTTTTCAGGTGCCCATTCAGGCGACAATGTCCCGTTAGGATCCCTGTTGAAACTCTTAGCGCAGTTTTACTTTGACTTATGCATACAGGTTGTAGTCACCCAGAAGAGTCTTTGATTGTATAAGCCCTACTAGATCTTTCCAATGGTCAGATCTTCTCTTTTTCTCGGCTTCACCTATTTCTTCCAATATTACATTGGGGCTGATTCCGCAAAAGGGTTCAGACCCCCAGAAAGGTATTTCAGTCCCCCTCTTAGCTAGTCATCTGCTATTTAGTTTCCTTCTATTCCAGTGTGTCCTGGAATCTATAGTGAGGTGACTATATTGTTCTCGCCTAGCTCATTGTGTTTGTCTAGGCATTCCCACACCATTTTGGAACTCATTACACAAGAGCTCAGTGCTTTAATGACTATCCGACATTATGATATTCCTTTGTCTAACCTAACCTAATCAATGTATAATCTTTGTTGTTTGTTGACACCTTCTGCACTAGATGTTCGTGACCATATCGCATGTCCAACGTCTTCTTCAGCTGCTCGAAGTCATCCGTTTCTTCAAGAGATATCGTCTGAAGCACATCCAAGGCTTCTCCCCGAAGCGCGATGGTCAAGTTCACTGCCTTCTCCCTGTCGGACCAATTATTCGCTCTAGCGGCTGCTTCAAACTGCTTAACATATAGTTGGTCCACGACATCTTTCCGTCGAACGTTGGGGCCTTGACTCGAGCAAAACTCCCAATATCTTCTATCTTGGGCAGTGTTTCTGGCTTGCAGGGTTTTATTTGTTTGATCTTCTTTCCTTCTGCTGTTATGTCTTGTGTTCCTGAATTTGCCATTTTTCTCTCTAACTCCTGGATTTTCTCTTCCATTGTTGTCATTTGATTCTCAATATCTGATTTTAGGGACGAAATTTTATTTTCGACTTCAGCGGCAATGTCATTTTTGATTGACAAAATATTGCCAGAAATATCGTCCTTCATAGTAGAGATCTTCTCGTCCATATTAGCAGAAATATAGTCCTCCATGGTAGAAATCTTCTCGTCCATGGAGGAAGTGTTAGCAGAAATATCATTCTTCAAAGTAGATATTTTCTCGTCCATATTAGCAGAAATGTTAGCAGAAATCGACGAGATTAGGGTGGAGGACTCGTAATTGAATAAGAATGTTTCTGGATCCAAGTCTTCACTTTCCAGTGCTATTTTCAGTCTTTCAACTAATTCACTCTTCTTGCTTTTAGTTCCGTCACTTTCAAGTCACATAGTCTCCTAGCCATTTTTAAGTAATTATTTATTTATATTATCCCACTTCTGACACCAATGTAATGTTTTTCTTATTTATTTGAACTGTTTTTACCGTGGGATAAAATTATACACTCACTATGGCTAATTACTATTGATTTATTAAAGAAACACTTACACACTATAATAAACTTAATTTATATACACACTACTTAATGTCTATTAATTTATCCACACTCGGTATAATAATTGTCCTTAGTTATCTTCAACCCTATTTATATTCACTTTCTGTTCACTCACTGTATACTGAACAGCTCCTCGACTCACTCGAAAACCCGCGTATATATAGTCCCTCGAATCTCTAGAGCTTTCTTGAATTCACCACCTTCTACGCTGTTCGAGAACAGTCTCGAACATTACCTGTTGGAGAACCTTTCTAGAAAGGTCGCATTCATAGTTTGCGACAGGACCGGCTTCTGAATGACTGAGTTCGTAACAATATTATAAGTAGCAAGCGGGGAGTGGCAATATGGTCACATTATTGGCTGCTACTTGACTTTGAAAAGGCTATCTGCTCACTAGTTCACAGTTTTAAAATCCATACAAAAATTGCGCTTTGGGCTGGGCGGCAATTGATTAGGACTCAAATTAGGACTGATTGTTTTAATTGCTACACCTGCCTTAAGATATTGAGTTGATTGAATTTATTGGATCATCCACTTTAATATACAAAAAGCTTAGTTAAAATATATCTGCATTAATACACAGGCATTTTGATTAAAACTTTTTCTACATATATTTATTTTAATTTTAGCAGCTAATTAATGTTGGGAGCGCTCTTTCGAGTATGATAAATTCATTCACTCGTCGGGTTGCATTGTATTTAATTTTGCTTTGTCTTCTTCCGATTAGTTTATTTCGACTCCTCGCTAGGACGCTCTCTACACACAACTAATACTGTTTCATTAAAATTCGTACTTACAAAACGGCTCTATAAATATTAAACGCATTCTCGAGTTCATTGTGTAAAAGGCACAACTCGGGAAATTTGGCTTGCAAAGTTATTTCGCATAATAAATGGTATTCGGACTACAAATTAAATCAAATGTAGGTTTTTTTTATGTAAACGGTACATAGTTATCCGTTCTGGAAGTGTTTCCCAGAAAGATAGTAGCGACGTTTGTTTCAATCAAATTGTTTAAATTTCTCTGCAAGATCAAAGAACTGTTGGGTACTGCTAGTTTCCTAACGATGATGAATTATCCTCCACGTCCTATTGTTTGATATTTTATTACCACAGTATTATTTTAATCTTTTGCTATTATAACTTTTGAGTTGGGATTTGTGCTAGAGTTGCTTTTACCAAGGGAAATGTTGGTAGATCTAACAACGGAGTTTGAATGCGAGAATAAACTTTTACTATACAGAGTTCCGAGATACGTTATTGATTTAGACTTAGCAATATTAATAATAGTTTACATGAATAAGCTAGAGAGCATCAAAATAGTAAGTTTTTGACAAAAATCCTAGTAGAAAACGGATTGTGCATTCATGTAATAGATATTTACGTAATTAGTTATGAAAAGAGCGATATTGTTCAACAAGCGAAATATTTGCCAAAACGAGCGCTAGCGAGTTCTGCAAATTACGCGTGTTGAACAATGTCGCTCTCTTCATAACGTGTTTACGTACAACGTTTTATCTAATTTCGCGCTTTCATAATATTCAATTAAATATTCAATTACAATGATAATATTGAAGTGGAATCAAATGGAAGTATTGTTACTATGATGTATTCACCCAGAAAATTGACTTACTTTAAATAACTGTGTCCTGAATAATGTTTTCAATGTTTATAAATCTCAAAAAACTATTGAATTAGAATAATGGGTTAATTGTACAGTTTAAATAATCAAATAATTGTCAGTTTTGACAGTACCTACCTAATTAATAAATTATTCTTTGAAACTCATGTGGTATCTCTATGTTGAAACATAAACAGTTACGTAAAGTTTTTACATAACTACTTTTCATAACTGATATATGAAGGTTATGAAAAATGTGACGTTACCTAACGTCAAGGAGTGACGTAAAGTGTCACATTTGATAGCGGAATTAGATAATAGTTATTTACGTAACTAGTTATGAAAAGAGCGATATTGTTCAACAAGCGTAATATTTGCCAAAACGAGCGCTAGCGAGTTCTGCAAATTACGCGAGTTGAACAATGTGGCTCTCTTCATAACGTGTTTACGTACAACGTTTTATCTAATTCTGCGCTTTTATAATATTTCATAAAATCTTCAATTACAATGGTAATATTAATGTAGATTCAAATGTTGTTAAAAGTATTGTTACTATGAAGTATTCACCCAGAAAACTGACTTACAATTGACTTACTTTACATAACTGTGTCCTTAATAATGTTTTTTTCAATGTTTATAAATCTTAAAATACTATTGAATTAAAATTATGGGGTAATTGTCAGTCAAAATAATAAATTGTCAGTTTTGACAGTACCTACCTAATTAATAAATTATTCTTCGAAACTCATGTAGTATCTCTATGTTGAAACTCAAACAGTTACGTAAAGTTTTTAGATAACTACTTTTCAGAACTGATATATGATGGTTATGAAAAATGTGACGTTACCTAACGTCAAGGAGTGAGTTAAAGTGTCACATTTGATAGCGGAATTAGATAAAAGACATTACGTGCCTTCCCCATGATGGCACAGTCCGTTTTGTCATGAAAATTTACCTATTGCTTGTCCTAAACAGTTCAATACGATCCTTTTGGAACTTTCTGTATTCCAGTCCACTGGGTCAATTCATTTCCTATATTTTCAATGTTTTAAACCTTAATAAAATGCAGAAACATTTTGTAACATCGACCAATTTTCTTTGTAGATGTCATATACGAATTCTGTTGAGAATAAAGTTACTTTTCCTTTTTGGTCGTAAAGTTAACCTAGCTTGAACATAATGTTCTTATTCCCAATTCTGTTTTGGCTTTGTTCCATTACCATTGTCAGTTTTCGTTAATGTAGTGTTTTATTGGAAGTTTTATATTAAAGAAAAGATAAAAGTTTGAGATGGCTACGAGACGTAAGCCAAATTTATAGCTATTTTTGTTTACCTTTTTATTTCGAGAAAATTTTTATACCTATTTCATCACAAAGTATATTAGAGGAGAGATTTTCAATCCTTTTGATAGCAAACGCTGCCCGATGGCGTGCCTATTGTGTGTAATGTTGCAAATAATTTTAACGACACAGTGAACTGCACCTCCCTGTTGCCGGCTTTTCAAAATTTTCTGTAATATAATATTGCTAATAATAATTTTATTGCTTCTGTAACTTTATTGCAACAAAGGTGCAAAAATAATTATGTATATAAAAAAAGAAAAAAATAAGGAAAAAGAAAGAAAAATCTTAAATACTACAAACAAAAAATTATTCATTCAAGACAAAATAGCGTCATTTCAATATATTCCTCAATTTTCCTTGCTTCAAAAATTGTGATATTATCGAAAGCATGCATGAGTAAGTACAATAGTTATATTGTACAATCCAGTGTGGGGTTAATAATGAAATTTAAAAAATATTAAACGCAAGCTTTAATCTTCCAGCCTCTAAGAGGATTATAGCAGTATTGGCTGGAACTAAAAGAACTCTGGTTATCATTAAAGTGAAAATCAAAGAAACCTTCCTTTGAAAATTGCACAATACCAATATTTATACCTTATTGAGCACCTTTATCGTAAAAAAAGGTTTCAAAATCTGCCATAAACGGTGCAAAGGTATAAAGGTTCTCTCTGTAGAACGTCCGTTGTCACTTCTGAAGTATAGTGATATACATAAAGTGAAAAATCAATACGATTTGAATAATCAGCAGTATATTTTGGTAAATAACTTGAGTTATATTTGAATGCAAAATATGTCCGATAAACCCGCATATTTTAATCCAGTCACGTATTCATATTTGCTCACATTTGTTTAATCCACTTCAATCAAATAACATTTTATTTTAATACAAAAAAAATGGTGTGAACTGTGTGAAAATTATGCCGAGTGCCTTGTTATTGTCCTATTTGCTTGGAATCTAAAACAATGGAATAAAAATCGAATAAAACATAACTAGCGCTTGGTCCACATTTTTATGCTGAAATATTGCTTTTTAGTCCAGTTGCACATGCTTCTTTTTATTTATTGTGAAAACTTATAGTGAAATGAACAGCATTTGATATTTATATATAGAGAGAGATTAAAATCATTATTATAAACAGTCCTATTCAAAAGTCCCCTCCCCCCCTCGTATCTTTTGAACAGCTACACTTACATTAATAAAATTTGGAGGGTGAAAATAAAGTGTTGTGAACTTCTCTACGAATGGTAACAGGTGACGTAATAGTAATAGATGACGTCACAGTGCCACTCTGGCCAATAATTTTGAATAGGACCTTAGAATAATAATATAATAATAAGTTTATTCTGGAAAATAGTATATTATGTTACTAGGAGTAGAAGGCCAACATTATTGTTGAGCCCAGATTCTTGCACTGCCGAGGCGCTAGCCGAGGCTGTGCAAACTGGGCGAAACATATAATGGGCCTTCTGCTCCGAGTAACATATACTATTTTTTCTTCAAGCGTAATAATAATATGCATTTTATAAAAAATATAGAAGGCTTTGTTTATATCTCAACTATTTAATTAATACAAACGAAAAATTACATAAAGTGTTACCTATTTATTAACAGTAATATTAAATGTGCAGTTTTGTATACTGCAGTTGTTTAAATTTAAGCCACTGCCACCGCTTTCAGCTTCGACATTTACAATTTTGTCATTGGTATACATCATATTATTAGTAAGTTGATTGTCGATTATTATGTCAGCGATTCCAGAACTATTACTTGGTTGTTCTTGCCAATTAAGTATTTTTTGTGCAGTTTGTGTTTTACTGGAAATGGAATCCTCTAAGTACCCTTCAGCAACACTGGTGGATTTCCATCCACCATGCCGCTTTAAAGCGGTAATATCACCTCCGTTGTCAACTAAAATAGTTGCGGAAGTCCTCCGAAGGCAATGTCCTGTATATTCATGAGGATTTGTTAATTTCAAAAACGTAGCAACGTCTTTTGGTACGTTTGATATTTTGTGGATACCCATTACCACACGGTGACATTTACCATTCTGGTATTTAATAAAAAATCGCTGCAGGCCAATATCATCCGGACGAAGAGCCGTATACTGTCTTACCAAATTCAAATAAAAATCGCCAATTATAGTAAACGACCGTTGTTTTTTGTTTTTTGTGTTTATGATTTTAACCAAAATTAAATTTCCCAAATCTTGGATTTCGCTAGACTTTAAATTAACAAGTTCATCGCATCTAAGGGCTCCTGTGACTCCAAATATTAATATAACCTAAAACAAACGTTGAAATAAATAAAAAAAAAAGCTGGTAGCACCGGGATTAGAACCGCTGACCTTTGCGACCGAAGACAAAAGCTCTGCCACTGAGCTACCGTCATTAAATGTTATAAGTAGGAAATGAGGTAATATTTGCTGTCAAGTTAAATATTGATCTGCTAGTAGATATCACTGTCAACGGTTTAATAAACGTAATAATGATTAAAAAGAAATAAGAAAGTACCTACCTTTGTTGCTAAATAAACATTATTTGGTGCATCCTTGAGAAATTTATCAAATTGATCTTGTGTTAATACTTTTGATTTTTTCGGTGTATAATTTTCCCCTTGGCGCTTTATAAATGCAATTAATTTGCTATATTTTTCTATTTTAACATTATGTTTAATGTTTAATTGACTTTTAATCATTGAATACTGTGCCCATAGAGTAGAACTTTTAAACTTTCTGGACAAATTCGTGAAGTATGCAAGCATAACGTTTTCCGTGTATTGCTGTACATTATATTCATTGCACCATTTTAGAAATTTTTCGTATGCAAAATCATACAGTTTACGCGACTTCGTTGGAATTAGAGTTTCAATACTGGAATTAGCTATTTCAACTAATTCCGGAGGCGTACATTGCAATTCTTGAGACATTTTTCACAAAATTTTCAAAACAGACAAACGTCAAATTAAATAAGTTTAAAAATGACAGTTCCTACCTACTTGATTACAACGCCCCATTATTTTATTAGTACAATAATGAAAATTAATTTTTGTACTAGTAAAATAATGGGATATTTCTACGGTCTGTGTTGCAAAAAGTAATATAGTTATTATTATACGCTTGAAGAAAAAAAAATATACATCGTATTTGACAATACATATATTATAAGATAAAACAATATCATGCGAATAAACTAAATATCCATGGAAGTATAGGTAAATACTTGTTTGTGGTATAGGAAACTTATGAATAAAACTATATCTATTGACAATATTTAAGAAATCAGTTGAAACAGTATTGGAATGTATAAATATGATTTGTTTTCTATTATAAGTATTTATTCATATAAATTACTTTATTCACGAGCAAAGACAATAAACAACATGTATAACAAGAGAATTATCACGACAAAAATGGTGAAGCGGATACAATACAAACTACAACAGAAATCAAACAAACTTACACTACAACTCGCTCAAGACCTTTACAGGTTGCGCGCGATCGTTCTCTTTTTTAATTCACGTTTCAAAAACATTTTGTCCATTCCAACTTGCTTATGGCAAGTGATATTTCGTTTGAAAGGCATTGACATTGGCTACATAGCCATATTAATTTTGTTTGGGTTTAAGCTAATTTTGACGGATAAATTAAATAAATACCAAAATTATTGAAATTATTTTTTGAAATTTAATGAATCAAATATCAACCATGGATTCTTATAGCAAGTGTTCGAAATGTGCTCCGTCTACTTCCTGACAGTAATACATCCTATTAGTAAAGTCTTGTACTCGTTCGAATGTGTCAGCTGGAATTGCATTGCATTCTTCAATAATTCTTTCTTTCTTTGAAAACGCCAATGCTATCTGGTGCCGTAATATAAACCTTGGATTTCAAGTACCCTCATAGCAAAAAATCTAATGGTGTCAGATCTCCTGACCGAGGTGGCCATTCTATAGGACCTCGCCGGCCGATCCATCTACCTCGATATTCTTCATCCAGGTAACGACTTAGTGCACCATAATAATGTGCAGGAGCACCATCTTGTTGAAATGTTATTTCCAGATGGCCAAATTTATCTGGATTATCTTCCAGAATTTCAAGGATTAACGGCTCAATTGCATTTTGTAACATCTCCAAATACACTTCACCGCTTAAATTTGAATTTAGGAAGACAGGACCAACTATGTGGTTTCCCAAAATACCTGCCCAAACATTGACTTTTTCTGGAAATTGGGTATGTTGTTCACGAAAGGTGTGAGGATTTGTGCCACTCCAATACCTTACATTTTGTGTATTCACATTTCCATTGAGGCAAAAAGTACTTTCGTCACTAAAACAAATTGTTTTTGTGTAATGTGGGTTTTGACTAATTTCATTTGTCATACATTCACAGAATTCGAGTCTTCTGTCGGGGTCGTCATCCGAAAGGTGGTGCACCAATTTTAACTTGTATGGATGAAATTTACTTTTAGCCAACACTCTCTGTACTGTACTTTTACTTACTCCATAGATA
>CAJUYH010009542.1:0-10708 GCA_910591685.1 Galerucella tenella
AGATTAATAGGTTATCATATTCTACCTGGAAATTTAAGTGGTGATATGTACCTTGATTTTTTAAATAATCACTTATTTGAGATATTAGAAGATTTATCGATAAATGAGCGAACATCATTATTTTTTATGCATGATGGAGCTCCACCGCACTTTGATAGAAGGTGTCGTAATTGGTTGAGTAACAATTTTCGGAATCGATGGATTGGTAGAGGTGCAGAAGCTCAGATTCATTGGCCTCCTCGGTCATGCGATTTTAATCCTTTGGACTACACAGTCTGGTCGTATATTAAGGAAAAAGTCTATGCTACAGAGGTAAATTCTCGTCAAGAATTAATAGACAGAATTAAACGTCACTTTAATGACATCATAGATGATCCCCAACAGTTAAGAAGATTAATGGATTCTTTAGAAAAAAGGATAGACTTGTGTATTCGTGAAAACGGAGGACATTTTGAACATTTACTCTTATTGAATTTTATGTTATGTTCTTTGTCTTTATTTTAATTTTCTTATTGTAAGTTTTTTTAATTAATAAATTTATCATTAACTTATACGAGGAGCGGTTATTACATAATTTTCAAATCAAAATATTCCGAAAACGGTACATAATATCGAATTTTACCAAGAGTACCTTTTTGGTGTAGAATTAAACGATGTTTATGTTCACTTGGAGTTTTGACTAATAATTCTACCCTAAAAAAAGTTATGTTGAATAATACGTTGTATGAATCGTGTAACTAGCGCCCTCTACTCTATGAGAGTTAGATATAAAAACAAATTCATGGGATATATCAGCTTCCAAAACATATTCGTATAAAATTTCATTGCAATGGTGCCAGTAGTTTCGGCAAAATCGTAAGAAATGTGTAATTTTTCATTTTCTTCAACGCCCTTTATCTTGAAAACGGATGGCGTTAGAAAAAAATTTTACTGAGCAAACCCCAATTATTTTTCAGTTTTTCACCTATCCTAGAGACGGTGTTACCTTTTTTTGAAACACCCTGTATAATCAAAGACTCTTCTGGGTGACTACAACCTGTTGAGATCAAAAGAATGCATAAGTCCAAGTAAAACTGCGCTAAGAGTGGGATCCTAGGGATCCGAATTCCTCTGTATATGATTAGTTCATTCAAAAAAAGAAGTAGATATTTGCTTATGAATTCAATTAAACTTTTTGTTTCTCAATATCAGTCAATGTCAGTCTGTAATAGATAATGTGGTTATTCACACATTGTGAAATGCATTGAGCTCGATATAGGCATTAAATTAGTTTTTTTTTTCATTTTCATTCAAATATCAATATAATTTAGTATACGGTAATACTTTATACATAGTTACAGTTACGTAATAATTTTGATAATAATGATCAGTGGTGTAAATAGAACTAAATTTCCGGGAGGCAGTGGCAGGGCCGCACTAAGAAATGTCTTATTTCATTAACAAAAATAAATTCTATGTTGTAGTTTTGTTTGCGTAAATTCTGACATATTCGGTTTTCTAGATATGTAATAATAATAATAATATGTGACTTCCGAGCCTAATCCCATTTGCGTTTACACACGCTCGGGATAGGTGGACATTACCAGCAAGTGCTGAGCAAGTGCATACTTGGAATGATAATAATAATAATAATAATGATAATAATAATAGCCTTTATTGCCCAACAGATTTATACAAATCCCTTTACAGAGCAAAAACAATGATTATATAATAACAGAAGAAACCTTTAATTTAATTAAGAATAGAAGAAATAATAAATAGAAAAAAGAAAACACATTTCACATAGATGTATAACGTTCAGTAGCACAAGCTTTAATAACTTTAAAATTATCTATAAAAATGCCGCATGTGTTGCACAATAAATTAAAATTATGACACATAACATTAATTGGTGAATGAAGTAAAACATTTGTTCGAGACCAATCACAATAGAAAGGTAGATGTTGTCTATTGTAGAACTGTGGTACATTAAAATTAATTCTATATATCAAGTCTGAACAATCGATTAAATTGTGCAAACACCCATATAAACAGGATAATGATTTACAAATTCTACGAAATTCAAGACTTTCAAAATTAAAAATATCTAACAAAAATCTGATAATCAGAGCCTCTCTGTGGATAAATACCACTAACCTTTAAAACTAAATATTTTAAAAACCTTTTCTGAACCGCCTCAACCTTGCTGATATCAACATTGTAATAGGGATACCATACAACAGAGCAATATTCTAACTTAGAGCGTATGTACGAAAAATACAACATTTTTAAACTACAAAATATCCTTAAATCCACGGCAGTTTCTAATCACAAATCCATACATTTTCGATGCTTCGGCAACCTTAGAATTAACATGTTCAGTGTAAGTAAGTTTGGAATCGAATATCACTCCTAGATCTTTTACAGAAGTAAGACGAGATAACAAATTCCCATTAATGTTGTAGTAGAAGTGGATTGGGTTTAGTTTTTTAGTGTAGGTTACTACTTGGCATTTTGATATATTTAATGTCAGTTTATTCTGTAAGCACCATTCGGATACTCTATCCAAATTGGATTGAAGTGTTAAGGAACTGTATATGGATGTTATGGGAAGAAAATTTTTTAAATCATCTGCATACATGAGTCTACCCGAATCCAAGTGTAGTTCCAGGTCATTAATAAATAAAAGGAACAACAATGGTCCAAGGTTTGAGCCTTGCGGTACACCTGACTCACTAATATATTTATTTGAAGAGTGACCATTATAAAAAACAAATTGATACCTGTTATGAAGGTAAGATTGACAGAACTTTAACAAAGCGGAATAGAAACCAAACCGATTCAGCTTTTTGATTAAAATCCCATGATCCATTCTGTCTAAGGCATTTGAAAAATCAGTGTAAATTACGTCTATTTGTTTACCGGCATCTATTATTTCTAATATTTCTTGGGCTATAAGAAGTAAGTTGGTCTCAGTTGACCTCTTGTTGAGGAACCCATGTTGTGCAGGTGAGATAAGGCCACGAATGGATGGATATAAACGATTATAAACCACCATCTCAAAAAGTTTTTAAAAATTGGACAGAATGGATATTGGGCAATAATTATTAATTAGAGACTTGTCACCTGATTTAAAAAGTGGAACAACCCTAGCTTCCTTCCATTGATCAGGGAAAGTGGAAGATTCTAATGCCAAATATATAATGGGGATCGAGCAGTGTAAATGTATAGAAAAAGGGTTAAAATTATTGTTCGTGAACTAATCCAATTCCACTAGGCATTACTTTCTTAGAAACAATCTTAAAAAAACTATAAATTAGCCGCTGCTATATTGACTTAAATACTGCTTTTTTTTCCTAATTGTGTAATATTATTATTTCATCGTTGAACGAATATTTTCGTTTTCTATTGACGGTCATTATCATTCATGTGATGTAAATGCATATTACAGCAATCGAAAAAAAAGAACGAAACTGAAATCCATTAAAATCTCATATTCCAATACGGTTCCGTATATGCGTTTATGTCTTTAGGTATAAATGACCGACATTAATCGAGTAGTTTTGGTACGTGCTGTTCATTTTTACTACTGCCCATCGACATAAGCGTACTAGAAAATATTTCACACATCACATCACAAGAAAACAATATTAAAAATATATTTTATCTAATTCCGCTATCAAATGTGACACTTTACGTCACTCCTTGACGTTAGGTAACGTCACATTTTTCATAACCTTCATATATCAGTTATGAAAAGTAGTTATGTAAAAACTTTACGTAACTGTTTAAGTTTCAATATAGAGATACCACATGAGTTTCAGAGAATAATTTATTAATTAGGTAGGTACTGTCAAAACTGACAATTATTTCATTATTTAAACTGTACAATCAACCCATTATTTTAATTCAATAGTATGTTGAGATTTATAAACATTGAAAACATTATTCAGGACACAGTTATTTAAAGTAAGTCAATTTTCTGGGTGAATACATCATAGTAACAATACTTCTAACACCATTTGATTCCACTTCAATATTATCATTGTAATTGAAGATTTTATTGAATATTATGAAAGCGCAGTATTAGATAAAACGTTGTACGTAAACACGTTATGAAGAGAGCGACATTGTTCAACACGCGTAATTTGCAGAACTCGCTAGCGCTCGTTTTGGCAAATATTACGCTTGTTGAACAATATCGCTCTTTTCATAACTAATTACGTAAATATCTATTTCCTACGATCACATAGGAAAGTGACATATATCGCACTGTCGCTGGCATATAAAAACACTTGAATCGTTAAAAATGTCAATAAGAAAATGGCTGTCGGCATGGAACATCGTTTGTAGCGCCAATGGCATGAAACGGTCGTTACGAGGCGACATAGATAAACAAGCCCGAACCATCCAAAAATTATATCAAATACAGCGAATGGCTTGTTTAAACATCACAGGAGCCATGAGAACAACACCAACCGCAGCAATGGAACTAATTACTGGTCTGACCCCTCTGGACCTGTACGTCAAGGAGGTTGCGTTAATGGCCATGGTACGATTGCGCACGGCTGGTGTAAACCCCAAAGTAGGAGTGGGCCAATTGAGGTTAAGCCTATGGCAGGAAGCGCTCACTGCGCTACCTCTGCTGCAGGCAGCCAACGATCCAATTGAACCCAGGTTTTTGCTTAACAAACCCTACAAAATTCAAATAAACAGAACACAGAGCCAGATGCTGCAAATGCAATACGCATATATACAGATGGTTCAAAAATGAAAGAAGGCTCAGGATGTGGAGTTTACTCGAGAGCACAAAGCCTAAAGATTAAGTGGGGAATGGGAAACAATACCAGCGTGGTTCAAACAGAACTGGCTGGTATCTCAATTGCCACAAAAGAACTAACCAGAAGAGGAATTTCTGGCAAAAACATAATAATCTGCACTGATAGTAGACAAGCCCTATTAGCCTATCGAGGCTAGTACTAGAGTGCCACTAAGATTTAGCTGACGCCTCGGCAGATAACAATATTATCCTGAGGTGGGTTAAAGGGCACGACGTGAAATTGTGATTTCGCGTCTCAAAAAACACGCCTCCAATAATTTCCGGGCTGTTCATGTCGATATTGTCAAGAAAGCTCTCGGGGATGACGTCCAGGTCGATTTTCGGGCGCGGAGTTTTTTTCGTTCCCCTCGTGATTTCTTGGAGAGTCCCAAGGAGACGAGGTTCATCGGCGTTCCTGAGCCCCAGGTGTCCGGGGGGTCATTTTCAACATCATAATCGTGATCAGCGACCTCGAAAACTCCCGGGTACCCGATTTGAGCCAGTTCTGACTCTTATTTACATTTACATTTTTACATTCGATGCATTTTTGGCATGCATTTTTGACTGCAGCGATGCAATTCCCGATTTGTAATGGGAACAAAGTAGGTACATTGTTTACAAATAATTTTCCGAAGCGAATGCAAAAAACCGCATTCCGATCCGTCTTTAGGGAAAAAATTCCGAACTTTGAGCCTTTTTTGTGCTTTATCCGCTCGACTATTATTGTAGTTTTACAGCGCGTCCGTTGAGTAACGCATAAACTCTAACTAAAAGTTGAAAAATACCGACGCGATTGTAATTTTTAGGTCCCGGCTTTCGGGAATTGCTCCACCGCCTTAAAGATAAAAAATCTTCAGGCACTTATGGTTGGGTACCTAATTCGGAAAATGAAAAAAATTAATGTGAATCGTAAACCCAAATAAAAAGAAATTTTAATTCATACTTTAATGTCGAACTATTTCCGTTTCCTTTATAATTTGTATTGCAAACGCCTATGATTATCGATAAAAGAAAGTTGATGATGCTAGGCATTGATAGATATTGTTCGTTAACTATCTAAGATTCAGGTATTCTTTTTTAGGGGTACTGCCTACTATAATTAATTGCAATATCTTATAAGGAGTATCACATTATATTTTCAAGAATGCAAAGAAGGTCACTTTATAGGTGTTTAGTATGTCCTAATGCTACCAATTGCAATATATACGAAGATATTTTTAGTTGGATTAAAACGGTTTTTTGAGTTTGATAATGGATATTTATTACTTTACATATTACCATTATATTACTAATTAGTTCAGTAAACGAAGGTGTCAACATGGGCAACTGGTCCAGCAAGAGCAATTTTTTTTTAATTTGCAGGTTATGGTAGGCACTACTACTACTACTACTAAATGTGCAGGCGAGCCTTGTCCTGGACAACTCAAGCCAAGGTTCCGACACTGAGGCCACTGGCGGGCCCATTGTGCCAATCCTGCTACCTAGTCATCCATGAAGCCGAGCCCTTCAATAAAGGCCGCAACCTTTTTCAGTGGATGCCTGCTTGTGTCTCCAGGAGCCATGACAGTGACACCGAAGATTCGCCCGCGTAATACAGCCCAGTGTGGACACTCTAAGAGAACATGAACTGACGTTTCATCAGTCATGCCGCAACCCCTACATAGGGAACTTTCCTCTACTCCTAGATTGTAGAGGTGCTTCCTCATACAGCAGTGCCCTGTTAGGAGTCCTGCTATCTTCCTTAGCCTACTCCTTGGTAGTTCAATGGCTGCCCTGGCGTGTCCATCAGTCCAACCCTTCAGTAGAAGTTTGGATTGTCTAGGACCCTGCAGAGCATTCCAATGAGCGAGGTGCTGATTCCTCAGCCACTTCTTCGTCTCCTTGCGTATTCTTTGTTTTGTTAGGCACAGGGTCGGGCCCGGGCCGCAAAAAGGAGCTGCCGCCCCTTCCGCAGCCAGTGCATCCGCCATCTCGTTGCCTTCAAAACCAGAGTGGGCTGGAATCCATTCTAGCCGCACCACGTTCCGCCTTGCAAGATTAGCAAGTAGTTCTCGACATTCGTTAGCAAGTCCTGAGTTGCCGGTATACCCACTCAGGGCTTTAATTGCTGCCTGACTGTCGGAGTATATGGTTATGCGTCGATCCACATAACCTCTGTCTAGGTTTATCTGCGCACATTCCAAGATAGCATATATCTCGGCCTGATATGCAGATACACCCTCACCCAATGGTACACAAACCTGTGTTCTTGGGTTCCTGGAGTAAATTCCAGCCCCTGCTCTATCACCGGAGCATGAGCCATCTGTGTACCAGACGGTCCCATTATGCTGTGTATTCCTCTCTTTTTCCCAGGACTCTCTATCCCGTATCATGGCCCTATATGGGGTAGCGAAGTAGTACTTATGGTAGGCATATTCAATTCCCAAAATGTCAGGTACCTGACCATTGTGGAAGGGTGGGAAAATGGCTCTGAAATTCCAGAAAATCCGTTTTCCCGCAATATCGAGATTTGACCACTGGAGAATTTTTGTTCAGACGAAAAATAAAGAGCAGTTCCTTACCAACAAAAATGATCCTTAGCAATGTTTCGAAAAATTAAATAGTTTTCGAGATAAATGGCCCGAACGCCGACCCAAAATTGAGCTCCAGGCCGGCTTATAGAGAGCACGCTCTGAGGGCATGAGGTCCCCAAGTAAATTACTAATTTTTTAATAACTCGCGTGAAAATCATTATTTTTTAATGAATCAAAGTGCGGGTGAAAGAAGGGATCTGTGGCTACTAAGGCGTGTTTTTATCCACTCAATTCGTGCTCCTTGGTCATTGGAAAACCAGGCCAAAGTTCGTCTTTGCTAGATTTTTTAATGCTTCCATGGATTTATTCATATTATTTTTATTAATAGTTATTTCAGCCGATCCTATTGGATAATGGTTCTTTGGTGGGTCCTTTATTTATTCCGAAACAATGCTACCAATAATTCGCCCGTATTTTTTTGAATAATGTGTTTTCCAAGAGGCGATTTTTGTGGGTTTCTGGAGTTTTCCCTAGCGCTCTGGTTTATCGGGAATTTCTCGATGATGAACTGTCAAACCCGCTTATAATTGATATTGGGAGAAAGGTTAGAATATCCTCTTGCCGATGGTATAATTTTTTTTGACCCAGACCCCTGGGTTTTCAGGAAAATCGGTGAAATTTCCAGATTTCTGAGGGAAGACAGCTATTCTTCTGAGTTTTTTCGAGCATCATACCCGATGAAAGGTCACATTCTGAACTTTCCTTTGATATGTGTATCAAGTATTTTATTTGATGCGTTAAAAAGAAATTTGTCTCTAAATTTGTTGTAATGGATGCCTCATTTTATAAATAATAAATTAGTAGTATTCCAGTGTAAAAAGTGAAATTCAAGTCATTATTAATTTTATTGTTATTATTAAATAATAAATTTTGAAATTATTATTGATAAAAAACACAGGGAAATATTGAAAATTCTTGAGCTTCTTTTTTTTTGGAGCACATGGTGAGGTTTCATTTTTTTAATTAAGATCATTAATATTGTTGTGGGTGAAATGACATCTAATGATTTGATAAATATTGTTCATTCCTGTAGAAAAATGGAAATCGCAGAGGATTCTAGTACGCCCGTGTGTTTTATTTGTGATCAAGCTCTGACTGAAGACGTTACAACGGTTACCCGAGGACTAGAAACCCTAATAAATGTTAGCAAGACCAGGAAAGACAACCACCATTTGTTCCTGGAGAAGGTATCGTCTGTGGAAGTTCATCGCTTGTGTAGGAAGAGGTATTCGGTAATGAAGAATGGGAAAGTTATTTTCGCAATTTTAGCGTCTACTTTCAATCCTTTTCGCACACAATCATTCCTAGGATTGGTCTGTCCAATAAAAGCAGGACAGGGTCTCAATTTTAAAGAAAGCGATAACTTTTTTGACCCCGTGAGTGGGTAAGAGATCGATCATTTTAATGTTTCTTTTCATGGCCTTAATTATTTCACGATTGCGAAAATGCAAGGTGGCGCCATCTACCATAGATGCCTAGAGGCCTAAACATAGAAATCCCAGATTTTGGGCTAGAAGTGTCAGTTTTTAAGTTTCAGAAAACTGCGAACTTTTCAACCACCATTTTTGCAAAAAATATTGGTGTAACGAAAGAAATTGTAGGGACAACTTTTGTAGGTAATGAACTGCTCTTCATTTTTTGTCTGAACAAAAATTCTCTAGGGATCGTAGTTCGGGAGATATCGGCGGAAAACGAATTATGTGTTATCGTTGACTGAAATGGTGAAGAGTGGTTTGCTATTGTTGAATATTCGGATGTGGTTCTTCCAGCAGTTGAAGAGCTTCAGTGTTGATATAAAATCGGATCTCATGCATTTTGTGATGTCTTAATATCTTTCTTACAGTTGGTATTCCAAAATTTCTGTTTATGCTATCATTTCCTAGTGACATATCATGCTCATGCTCTAGAATAATTTTTAAATAGTTGCCCCAGCAGCAATTTCATAATTGTTTCTTCTTCTTCCTTTAGGAGAAGAGACTATTTAAACAATCCTTGTCTCCTATATTTATTAATGTTGGTATGGTATCATTTAATATTTTGTTCCCTACTTCCGGATGCTCCTTCAATTATTACAATTTATACAAAATGTTGATGTTTTCCTTACTGAATATAAAATTTAAACACTTATAGTGTTGCCAATAATTGTTAAGCTGTTGTAAATTTTTATGAAACCAAATTAGAAGTATATTTAGATTCTCGCGTATTTTCACATTCCTTCCGATACAGTTTAAATTGGAAAGTAATTGTTTTTTCAAAAAAGTCATACTCTAATTAATATTCGACGTAGAATCTGTATAATTTAGCAAAACTTGCATCCAAAATCGGGTAGTACTTTCTTTGTCAATGACATTGCCATTCGGTTCGTATTTTAATTATCTAGTTAATATACAAAAGGCGTAGGCCTGCTACTATCAATGATATAAAACAAAAAGAAAGTAAAATTTGTGTATTTGTTAGTTAGAACCTTAATAGTGATGGTGTAAGTTCAGTTAACTATAGATACATAGGATTATTTTACAAAATGAATTCCAATTATGTAAGTATGAAACGTTTTTTTTTCGCTATTCAATAGTAATCAAATAAAATATCCTTATAAACTTCAATGGTTGCTCAACACTTTATGTTTTTGTGAAAATCATTTCTAGCTACCTGCTCTTGGCATTTCTTTCATTCCCTTTGAAGAGTTTTTGTTTAAAATAATCACCGGATCTATTTACATTTAGACGATAAAATAAAAATTGAACACAATTTTTTTTCAGATTAGACTTATCGTATTACTAAGTGTTTTACAATCGATACTTGTAAATGCCGACATTGAATCAACTAAATCAACACTATCAGAAGAATTGGATCCATTGCAGGATACAGAAAACTCTGAACAATCAATTAAAGACCAAGAAAAAAGAACTATTTTTAACTCAGCTCTCAAAAATGTTGCGTGGGTGAAACATACAGCAATTAAACCTTCTGGCGCAAAGTATGTCCTAGGATATGGACCTATAGATCTAAAGCTGAAGCCTGTGCTACGACCAATAGTCACTAAGGGATACCACTACAATAGACCACGGATTCAATTACAAATCAGACGACCAGTCATCCATATTCCTCAGATTAAACATGTGGTAGAAACAACAGGGTGGAAACCTGTTTCCATAGCTAAGCCGGTACATGTTGTAAAACCAGTAAAACCCGTACACATTGATCATGTACATGTTGATCCAGGTACTCACGTAGATCACGTGCACTTAAATCCTGTACCACATATAGACCACGTTCATACCCCACCCGTCGTTCATGTGGATCATATTCAACCCGTACACATTAAAGATCACATCCA
>CAJUYH010009542.1:10808-24383 GCA_910591685.1 Galerucella tenella
GTTCATGTGGATCATATTCAACCCGTACACATTAAAGATCACATCCATCATGTAACTACCGGACACATCGATCATCTACATCACGTTGCAGTTCCTCAAACAGTACATGCTGGCGCTGTTCACGCTCCGTTTATTCCTTCTGCACAACTTTTCGAAGTGACTAAACCTGATTTAGGTGTACTTCCGCTGGGTTCTGCTTTCCCAACAACGGCTTTGAAAGAAATACCAGCACCTCAGTTAGTGCAACATCCAGTGCATCATATTCATGTCCATCCCATTGCCCCAGCTCCTCATCCGATTCAATTTATTCCACCACAAACTCAAATTGGTCCTGCTCATATTCCCGTTGCACCAGCGCCTGTTCCAGTTGCACCAGTACATAATATACATCCTGTTCATCTTCCCGTCACGCACCTTCACCCAGTAGATCACATCCACTCATTCAAACCTGTTTACCCAGTAGGTCATGTAGAGCCTATTGGTCAGCTGCATCAAGATCATATTCATCCAGTAGGTCAGGTACACGTCCACGGGGATCATCATCATCCAGTACCAATTGACCAGCACCTGCATCAAGATCATATTCATGCATTAGGTCATCTTCATCATCCTCATCCAGTAGGTCAGGTACATGCCTACGGTGATCATCATTATCCAGCACCGATTAACCAGCTGCAACAAGAGCATATTCATCCATTAGATCATTTTCATAATCCACATCCAGTAGGACATTTACATCCGGCTGGACTTTCTCAACCAGGTACTCAAATAGAGTATCATGGAGCTCATTTTTTAAATTCATTGGGACCTGAACAGCCTCCTACACAACAATTATTACCAAATCACTACCATCTTCAATATCCGCAAATACAACAGCATCAAAGTCCTTCTCATGAAATACAGAATGGTGGTAATATTGTTTATCCAAATCAACAGTATTCAGCTCAAGATTTAGGTGGGGGGCAAAATGAGCAATCACCACAATTTAATGGGTACCATAATCAATTTCAACCTGAACCTAATATTCAAGATCATTATCCTGATGTCCAGGAGCAGTATCCCAATACGCAAAATGAAAATCGGTATCAGCTTGCTCATCAAGTCAGCAACCAGCAATTCATTAGAGAAGGTCAATTTCAAATAGGTAAGTGTTGATACTTTTCGCAGATTTTCACTCGTTTTCCTATCAAATTTTTTCTTTTCCAGGTAATCAAAACGATGATCAGGGATACGCTTATCCTCAACCGTCTAATCGATTTATTCAACCAGGACAAACGGACTTACAGTTCCCGTTACATTTACCGAATCATCCCGGATTTAACAGAGACTATGAACAAGATAATCATCAGGATGCATCCCAACAGAACGAAAGAAGTTTTAAGCCATCAATACAGCTGGAGCCACCGTTTTAACTTAGACGTTGATAGTTGAAAATTAGGAAATAAGTAGGTAGTTAATTAGGTAATATTCAAACAAGTCAGATCTACAACGAATACGCAGCTCGAAGACACGCATTCTATACTTACCGGTGACTAAATAGAAACTTTTGTAACGTAGGTACAGAGTAGAAAAATTAATTCGATGTTTCATTGTACATAAATTGTAAATATGTATTATGATAATAGTCTTTTTTTTGTTACATAATTTATTTAATGTTAAATGTTATTTTTTGGAAATATATATTTTATATTAAAGTTGTTTATGTCTTCTTTCAAAAGATTACACACCAATACAAAGTAATAAATTTTTATTAGTTTCATGAATTGGTAGGTAACTTATCTTCTTGTTGAGTATCATAATCATGGAGACTATATACAGGGTGTACCAACCTTACGACAAACTTCGGTATATGGGTTATTTTGAGAGATATCAAAAAATGTTATCAACAAAAATAGTAGATGTGTTGAAGGTCCATATTTTAAAATTATATCGTACTATACAGAGTGCTGCATAACTCCGTTACAAACCAAACATATGATTTTTCAAATGGGAACCCCTGTATATTATACCGAATTCAGTTTGGTTACATTTTTTTGAAGCTTTTGATATATGGTTATGCCACGTTATACAGAGTCCTTCAAAAGATATGGACACGTTTGTGTGAAAATCGTAGGTAAATCAACAACTCTCTGTAGCTTGTTGTACGTAAAAGAAAAAAATGTATTTTGCCAAACAGAGTTTCGTAATATGATGCAACATCTTCGTATCCTATCAAATTTCAATTATATTCTTTCTTGTATACAGGGTGAACGGAAACTCGAACCTGTCATTTTCTTTCTTCTTTCTTCTTTCAAACGGAACACCCTGTATTTTATAGCAAAAATAGAATGTATATAAGAAAGAATATAATTGAGATTTAATGGGATACGGAGATATTGCATCATGTTACGAAACTCTGTTTGGCAAAATACATTTTTTCTCTTCAACCTACAACAAGCTACAGAGCGATAGGCCTGACTATGCCAAAAAAAGAAACTTTATACAATAGTAGTCATCGTTTATGTGGTGCTCATTTTGAACCAGACATTATTATGATTATGCAACCTCATAAAAGAAAACTTCTTTTAAAAAGGGCTATTCCAACAATATTTCTTTCATCAAATACTGCAATGCCTAAAGACTTTCAGACAAATGATTTATTGGAAAAGAATTTTATCTAGTTCCGCTATCAAATTTGACACTTTACGTCACTCCTTGACGTTAGGTAACGTCACATTTTTCATAACCTTCATATATCAGTTATGAAAAGTAGTTATGTAAAAACTTTACGTAACTGTTTATGTTTCAACATAGAGATACCACATGAGTTTCAAAGAATAATTAATTAATTAGGTACTGTCAAAACTGACAATTATTTCATTATTTAAACTGTACAATTAACCCATTATTTTAATTTAATAGTATTTTGAGATTTATAAACATTGAAAACATTATTCAGGACACAGTTATTTAAAGTAAGTCAATTTTCTGGGTGAATCCATCACAGTAACAATACTTCTAACACCATTTGATTCCACTTCAATATTATCATTGTAATTGAAGATTTTATTGAATATTATGAAAGCGCGGAATTAGATAAAACGTTGTACGTAAACACGTTATGAAGAGAGCGACATTGTTCAACACGCGTAATTTGCAGAACTCGCTAGCAAATATTACGCTTGTTGAACAATATCGCTCTTTTCATAACTAATTACGTAAATATCTATTGTTCGCTACTTTTGTGGTTATTTAATTAAAAAATGTTCGGAAATTCATACATGCAGCGTAGGTATGTGAGACGTATTCATAAGCGTATCAGAATTTAGACGATTCGTCTTTATACTGTTACCTTAGAGCTTATGAAAATACGAATAAGGATATTTTTGTAAACTTGAATATGCCGCATGAAAATTTTGTACAATACATCTCATTATTAGAAATATTATTCCAAATGAATTTTGAGAAAGTTGCTACGGAAGATAATATTGTTGAATCACTTATAAATATTAGTCAAACAACAGAGTTTGTACATCCTTGTGTTGATTTTCCAATGAAATATTTAATAAAACTTTTCTTCAGGGTACGACTATATTACACATTATTTGTCAATAAAATTTTAAAAATCATAACAAAATGAAAATTGTAATATGGAAAAACCAATAAATATTTTGTATAAGACTATTGTTTTATCCACTCATTAGTGTACTGTTCTACAATATTTAAGAAAAAACATTTAACACGTTCAAGTCATTTTAAAACGTATGCCACCTCCGCCTATGGTAAAATGAATCGTAAAGCGATCCGTTCAACGTCATCAAAAGCTCTGGCAATTTATGAATGAAATTTATAAGAGTTATACTACTGGTTCGTTTCTATACTGTGTTTTCAGTTCATGGTTTTTTTTATTGGTTGCTAGCTCATTTGACAGTATGTTAGGTAAGTGAGGTTAGGAAACAGAACTGAAATATTTTATAAGAAATCCGATTTCGTCATCTTCAATATCTAAAATTGTGATCGTTTGGTAGTAAAATATGATATGCCTTGCCAAAAATATTTCTCTTCGGCATGGAATTGTAGAAGACTTTGAAGTTCCTGTACAGTTATAATGAGTATAACAAATCTTTGATAGAAAAATGTGAAAAATCCACCCATAGTACAAGTAAATATATCCTAGAACCAATATAAGTATGAATTTTATATTTTATATTTTAGAATTTGGTTTCCTACATAGTGAAATATGAAATAACGGAAAAATGAAGGACATTTAATAAAAGAGATTCTAAAAATTGATGTGTTTAACATTTTTAAATACGAAATATAGATTGAGTTTATGTAGAATCAATTATTCTAGAAGCGACGAACGTGTGCCGACTTTTTCCTTTGATTAGGTATATGTCTATATAACTATAATATTTTCCTAATTTTTAAAGAGGGATGTTCCATTTCATCTGTAATTTCTGAAGGCTGAAAATCTTACAAAATTAACTGAATTATATCTGTTTATTTATGCGTATCCTAACTAAACGGTGTTATAGAAATGTCGACATATAGTTTGGTAATTTAATTGATTTTTTTCTTGCTTACCTACTAGGAAGTGTGTCAAAAAATGTGGCGTTAAACCAAACTAAATTAATGCATTTCACTTAGAACTCTTTTTTTTCGTTCTCATAAAACTATTAAAAAATATTACATTAACAGTAAAAAATTACGTTTATGCAATATAAAACTATACACATTTTTAATGTAGCTTCTTTTTGGGACCAGTCTCTTTATTATATTTCTAAAAGTGTTTGAATGTTATGGAAGGAATTTAAAAAAAAAAAGTAAAATCAATTATTAGAGAGATAAGATAAGGAAATCTTTCTTCTAGTATGTAGGCGTAAGTGAAATTTATTTTTTTCTTTTTGTTTATATTTCCTGATGCGAAAAAAAAAGATAAGGAAAGGAAGATGAGAAAGAGGTCCTGTTTACACACTAGCAAAAGCAATGGTCTTCTGTATCTGTATCTGTGAGTGTAGACTGTGACCCATTGTACATCCTCCCGAGGAGTTGTCATCCTAGGTCATCGTCCATCCTGTCCTTCTCAGGAAGGTGGACAGGTCACTAGGAGACATCTCCTTTATATCGGCAGGTGTAGGCCAAGACTCACCGAACACACACTCTCTTATTGACGATAACTCCGGACACTCGCATAAGACATGCCTGACAGTTTCATCTTCCTGTTCACACATCCTGCATAGAGGTGTGCCCACTAGCCCCATAGTATGGAGGTGTTTCCTTAATTGGCATTGACCAGTCAGAAATCCTACTGTTAAACGTAGGTTTTTCCTGGTCATCGCCAAATATTTCTTCGGCGCCAGCTTCCCAGGGTCGCCGAGGGTGATCCTGGCAAGACTGCATCCTTTTATTCCATCCCATCTCTTAAGGTATTGAGCATGGGTGTAACGTTTGGCTAGTTCCGCAATTGTCGAAGTCGTCAGACCGTAGGTTTCACTGGGTCCTAGAATTTTCAGTCCAGCGGCTTCCCTGGCTAAAGAATCGGCAATGCGATTTCCTTTACTCCTGTCGTGCCTTTTAACCCACCTCAGGATAATATTGTTATCTGCCGAGGCGTCAGCTAAATCTTGGTGGCACTCTAGTACTAGCCTCGATATAACACGTTTTCTGTTCAAGGCTAATAGGGCTTGTCTACTATCAGTGCAGATTGTTATGTTTTTTCCAGAAATTCCTCTTCTGGTTAGTTCTTTAGTGGCAATTGAGATACCAGCCAGTTCTGTTTGAACCACGCTGGTATTGTTTCCCATTCCCCACTTAATCTTTAGGCTTAGTGCTCTCGAGTAAACTCCACATCCTGAGCCCTCTTTCATTATTGAACCATCTGTATATATGCGTATTGCATTTGCAGCATCTGGCTCTGTGTTCTGTTTTATTTGTATTTTGTTGGGCTTGTTAAACAAAAACCTGGGTTCAATTGCATCAATGGCTGCCTGCAGCAGAGGTAGCGCAGTAAGCGCTTCCTGTCACAGGCTTAACCTCAATTGGACCTTTCCTACTTCGGGGTTTACACCAGCCGTGCGCAATCGTACCATGGCCATTAACGCAACCTCCTTGACGTGCAGGTCCAGAGGGGTCAGACCAGTAATTAGTTCCATTGTTGCGGTTGGTGTTGTTCTCATGGCTCCTGTGATGTTTAAACAAGCCATTCGATGTATTTGATATAATTTTTGGATGGCCGTTGCTTTTAGAACCTTCGGTCCCCATGCAATTGCTCCGTACGTTAACATGGGACTTATTATTGCAGTGTAGATCCAGGTGACCACACGGGGTGACAGACCCCATGTGCGTCCCACTGTCCTCCTACACTGCTCATAAGCCACATATGCTCTTTTTGCTCTGCTGTGTAGATGAGAGTTCCATGTCGAGGGTAATACCAAGGTATTTCACCTCTTCCGAAAAGTTTAGTTTGCTTTTGAAGATTTCGGGAGGTTTCAAACCCAATAAACTTATTTTCCTGGTGAAAAGGACCATCTCAGTATTTCTGGGATTGATCGACAGTGAATGTTTCTTACACCATGTTTCAATTAATTTAAGCCCAACCTGCGCTCTATCGCACAGTGTGTTCACAAATTTGCCAGTCTGCAAGATAACTATGTCATCTGCGTATGCAATTGTGTAGGGTGATTAATCAGGGTATCCAGGACTATGTTCCACAGAAGGGGTGATAAGACTCATCCTTCATGAGTACATCCCCTCATGACCAGTCCTCTTACTGTGGTGTCTTCTACATGGATACTTATTGCTCTACTAGAGAGCATCTTGAGTTTCCATTATCCTACTACCAGAGGTACATTCCTGGAGTTAAGTTGCTGGGTAATTGTTGGAAAGGTTGTTTTATCAAACGCTCCCTCGATATCTATGAATATACCCAGGGTGGATTCTTTGTTGTCCAATGATCTTTCGATTCTGCCAACCACTTGGTGAAGGGCCGAATCAGTGGACCTTCCCGGAGTATATGCATGCTGATTTGGATGAAGTGGGTTGTGAACTAGCACTTCTTTCTCTCTCACCATTGTTTTTAAAAAGAACGATGTAAGACTAATTGGTCGGAGTACTTTGGCAGTTGAGACAGAAAGTTGCAATCTGTCGCGACGACCAAAGGACTCTCTGCTCGAAATACACACAAGATTTTTTCTACGATCACACCAAAATAAAATTAATTGCCATTGTTTGTACTTAGCAGTTTCCAGATTATAGCTTCGTGTACCTATGTACGTAGGCAACACTTATTACATTAATGTCAGATATTTCTTAGATTTTCCTATTTCTCATTAAATTATTACGGAAAATACTGTTGGATGCTTTAACATATTAGAAAATCAACTAAAATATTATATTCTACAGTTCATATTAAAATAACTACCAGCTCTCTTTTATCTATAAATAAAATTAGGCGTGCGCCAAAGTTACTTTCTGCTCAAGAGTGCCAATAATGTCAAATTATGAAAGCTCGCGGAAAACATCAGCTTTGAAGTTGCTTTTCAAGGCACAAAAGACGACTAGAAAAACATTTCTTCCAGCCTGACAAATTAAACAAAACAAAACCATTGAGAAATAATTGTTTATTTATAAATTAAGACACAGTACAATATGAGAAACTATAAAAAACACAAAAACAATATCACATTAATTTCAATGGTACAATTTACCGTATCCTAAACCGTAATCTAAACCAGAAAGAGGGGATGCATATGAAATAGGAGCTCCATATGAAATAGGACCTCCATACGAAATAGGAGCGGCGTGAGAAATAGGGGAAGAATATGAAAAGGGAGAAGAGTATGAAATAGGGGCAGCATGAGCAAAGGCTGGGGAATAAGAAATAGGAGCAGCGTACGATAAGGATTTGGTCAAAAGAGGAGCGGATGGAATGTATGTCGGAGCAGAAATCAAAGGAGCACTGTAAGCTTTGGTGAATATGGGAGCAGATTTCAAGATGGGAGCAGATAGAATTGGAGCACCATAAGATTTGGTTAAAATAGGAGATGAGTAAGAGATGGGAGCGGGTAGAATTTGTTTAGATATTAGCGGAGCAGAGAGAATTTGTTTAGAAAGTAAAGGTGCAGAATAGCTGTTGATGACGGGTGCTGAATAGTCGCCGTAAAGGTGTCCATCGAGAAGTGGCTCACCTAAGCCTAAGAGTCCTCTTTTTTCCTTTTTAGTTTCAACGGCACTGCATACTGCCAATGAAGCTGCTAAAACAATCTGAAAAATTAAATAGCTTGTCAATGCAAAATATATTTTCATTATAGGTATACAGAGTGTCCCGTAACTAAGTACAGCAAGTCAGAGCAGTTAAGAAAAATTGAAAATACCAAAAAATTAAATTTGTTTTTCTATCCCCCGTGGAGATATGCTATGGAATGGGTATTTCTGCACAGTGTATCAGCATGTATCTCACAAATTAAACAGGTCTTCCATTGCTCTGATTTACGATATAATAGTATGTTATATACAGTGCTATTCAAAAGTCCCCCCCTCGTATCTTTTGAACTGCTACACTTACATTAATAAAATTTGGAGGGTGGAAATAAAGTATTGTAAACTTCTCTACAAATGGTAACAGGTGACGTAATAGTAATAGATGACGTCACAGTGCCACACTGGACAATAATTTTAAATATGGCAAGTGATATCTGTGAAATTATTGAAATTATTTTTTTAAATTCATTTAATCAAATATTAACACTGGATTCTTATAGCAAGTGTTCGAAATGTGCTCCGTCTACTTCCTGACAGTAATACATCCTATTAGTAAACTCTTGTCGTAATCGTTCGAATGTGTCAGCTGAAATTGCATTGCATTCTTCAATAATTCTTTCTTTCAAAACGCCAATGCTATCTGGTGCCGTAGTTTAAACCTTGGATTTCAAGTGCCCCCATAGGAAAAAATCTAATGGTGTCGTGAACGAAGTGGCCATTCTATAGGACATCGCCGGCCGATCCATCTACCTCGATATTCTTCATCCAGGTAACGTCTTACTGCACCATAATAATGTGCAGGAGCACCATCTTGTTGAAATGTTATTTCCAGATGGCGAATTCATCTGGATTATCTTCCAGAATTTCAAGAATTAACGGCTCAATTGCATTTTGTAACATCTCCAGATACACTTCACCGCTTAAATTTGAATTTAGGAAGACAGGACCAACTATGTGGTTTTCCAAAATACCTGCCCAAACATTGACTTTTTCTGGAAATAGAGTATGTTGTTCACGAAAGGTGTGAGGATTTGTGTCACTCCAATACCTTACATTTTGTGTATTCACATTTCCATTGAGGCAAAAAGTACTTTGGTCTCTAAAACAAATTGTTTTTGTGTAATGTGAGTTTTGACTAATTTTATTTGTCATACATTCACAGAATTCGAGTCTTCTGTCGGGGTCATCATCCGAAAGGTGGTGCACCATTTTTTACTTGTATGGATGAAATTTATTTTTAGCCATCACTCTCTGTACTGTACTTTTACTTACTTCACAGATAGACGAAACTTTAGTTAAAGAGGAAGTAGGGTTTACTACCATTTCAGCAACTATATCAATTTTTTTTATCATCACTAAATGTTGGTCGACCAGATCGTTTGGCATCTTGAACACTACCTGTTGCTTCAAACTTGTGAAGAAGCTCCATCAAATAAGTTCTCTCTGGGTATCTCTCATTAAATAAACGTTCCGCTTCATGGAGATTCTTTCTAGATTCACCAATTATTAAGATAGCTGCTACTTTGTCGGCTTGAGTACGTACCATTTTGCCTATGTTAACTCTTAAACGTCTCGTTAAACAATAATCAAATTAAATATTTGAGCTATTTAGAAAAACTTTGCAAAGCAACAAATACTATTAAATTAAAAACGTCAAGTTTTTTGACAACTAACCAGAGGCGGACTGAAAAATTTTCCAATATTTAAATGTGAAATAATAATTTTGGTATTTATTTAATCTATTCATCAAAATTAGTTTAAACCCAAACAACATTATTACGGCTATGTAGCCAATGTCAATGCCTTTAAAACGAGATATCACTTGCCAAAAGGTCCTATTTAAAATTATTGGCCAGAGTGGCACTGTGGCGTCATCTATTACTATTACGTCACCTGTTACCATTCGTAGAGAAGTTTACAACATTTTATTTTCACCCTCCAAATTTTGTTAATGTAAGTGTAGCCGTTCAAAATATACCAGGGGGGAGGGGACTTTTGAATAGCACTGTATAAATTAATGATTAAAATTTGTTAAATCTATTACTAGGAATTATCTCTAACGTAAAATCACGGAGTAGCTATGTATTTTCAACAATTGTAATAAAATGTGAACACAAAATATGAATGTGGCTGATGAAAATAATTGCAGTAATTGCAGTTGTGATTGAAGAGACGAGAGCATTTCAGAAAGAAAATTGAATTACTATAGGAATATATGTATAGAAACTAATTTTCCAAACAAGTTGGAAGTGCTCCTCGGAAAAGACTGCCAATATCAACGAAACATAGACTATTTAAAATCTTTAAACTTATTATATAGGATCTATCGTTAAGGGGCATCTACCAAATTCGACCTTGCACAATTATGCTTTGTAAATTTTTTGGTTCCCCACGTCCTCACGTTTAAGTTCACATAACGAAAATTTTATTAGAAATATGAAAGCTCCGCAACATGTAGGTAGCCGAGCGGTCCAAGCGGATTTTGGTTCACGTACTACTCTATAAGCTTCGTCAGTACTAAACTGGGAGATCGACGAGCGTTGCATCAACAATGGAACGGCACGCGACTACCGAAGCAGGGAGACAATGTCAGTCATAGAAGGATAGAAAAGCGAGAGATGGATTTTTATCCGATATTTTAGTGGTAGCAACCGAATTTCAATAAGGAATTGTACGGTCATAAGTAATTTGAGGATTCTGAGATTTTTATATAGTATTCATAAAGCTTCAAATTAGACTTCTTATCAATTAGTTTTTCCATTTAATCCATATTTAATTCTTTACAAGGGCTCAAACTTTGCTTATGTGTGTAATTGCCTCATGATTCGTATTCGTAACAAAATTTGGTTAGCATTTCAAAGTTTTTATTCGATGAGAACTCTAAGTTCAACATTAATCTACATGATATATTTTTTTCTTAATTTCCAATAAATCCATTACCTCAAAATTCTTTGCCAAAAATATTTCGATATTTTCTCAAATCGCTGCCGATAGATTCCCCTTAATAACCTATTGGTGGATACGACATGCTTTCAAATAAAAAAAAACTGTATAGAGACCAATTAAAAACGATAAATTGCTTTCCAATATAAGAAAACTTTAATTTAGAATGCCTGTTTCTTTGTTGTTTGTTACTATCTCACGCCTTAAGCTGGAGGTACGGAAAAGGTATTAGGTTACCTTTTATCCAAAAAAAAATATACTGAGCCTGGTGGATAGAACAGGAGTCTTGTAGCTTTCAAGCCTTAACTACTTAAAACATTATCGTGAAATAAACAAATTGTCAACAGTACAGAAAAGGTAATAGGATATTTTTTTCCAAAAAAATACTAATCCTGAGTGATAGAAAAATTAATTTGACAGTTTCAATGCCTAAACTAATCAACCGATCATCTTGAAGCTTTGTACACACATTTTCGGGGTACAGAAAAACATATAGGGTAACTTTTTTTAGTTCAGTAGTTATGCGCTGAGAAAAATGTACGGAATTACTGTAGTAAACGAATTGCAGTCTATCTCTTTTAAAGATAATTTGCTCCTTAAGAACACCTTAAATTGCTATAAAACCATATATTTTTGAAAAGTAGAAGCTTCAGCCTATCCGACGGTACAAAAACATACAGGGTGCTTCATTTAAAATATCTAAGTTAATGATCTCCAAAAAACCCAAGTTTTTTCCTGTAGTCCAGGGAAAAAATACAAAATTGGCAACAAGGTGAAAAAAAATTCCTTAATCCCTGAAGCCCTTCAATCAAAACCGCCTCTCAATATCCAAATCGGTTTCCAAGTTATGGGCTCATAAAATGTGTCGGAATTCGAATGATCACCCTGTACGTTAGGTATAGCTAGTAATAAAATTGTTTGTTATGAATGTTGAATTTGATCCTTCAACACATTTTTATTGAAAAAAATTTAAATTGCATTGCTTTAGTTTTTTAAAAAAGTGAAATCTGTGTGTGGAGGATAATATTTGAAAATACTAATACTTATTCAATAATAATGTAAGTACTTACCAAAAACTTCATTTTGTGATAAATGGATAAGGTCCAATGAATTATTTGTAGAATTATTGGTACGGTTGAATGCACAATCGATGGGTATATGTTGAATGTAACAGGATTCTATGCACTTTATATAGTTTGTGGAAGGGTAAAACTTCTTGTTTTTTTTTCGGTATGTGTTAATACCTACTAGTGAACTAGATCAAGAATCACACGTACGAATTGTTTCATATTGTCAATAAATGGTTACTTTTACTTATCTTGATACATACAAGTATACCTACGTAAGTACAAAAGAAATGTCGCATGTATATGGTCATTTCATTACCACATCGATTACGATACTGTATAGTTTGCGATGGATGTTTCGATTCTTGTTATTATTTACATTTCAATGTCAGAGTTTTTGCGTAAAAGGAACAAAATAACATTAACAATAAATAATATAACGAGAGTTTGGTAGAAAGTAAGTCAGTTATTGGTTTTACAGTATTTGAATCTTCCCAGAGAATTTTAAATTTGTCGTATACTTTGTCTCAAAGTATATCGTCCTAGCTTTTGCCGACAATCATCTGATGAATACGACCATTTGCGGCATTCTTAACAGAATTTTACCTGAATTAAAACCCTACAACAGTCGAGTGACAAGGCAAGTAAGTTTTGTATCGGGTGTATGATGGCTGCACCTCTATAAAGGATATTATTATAACAGTGAAAAATTAAGTGGAAGAAAAAAAATGTGATTTTCAATCTCATTCCATTCAAAGCTGGAAAAATTCTGTAAAGCACGATATAAAAACTGAAGATTCATATATTCATATTCAATATTTACAATATTGCAATATTGAACTAGGCACCCCTATATAGTGAACTTCCGCTTGAAATACACTTGGAGCTTTCGGCTCACGATTAATTCATCTTCCCAATTCCTTCTATTGCTTTTGAGCTGTCGGTGTACCATTGAATCACCACTTATTCACGGTATGTTCTTGCGCTTGTAGCCGACAGCGTGTGACGTCATGTGGGAATCTCAATCGATGATGTACAATGCTAAATAATATATGGGAAATACTCTGTTTATGTTTAATTTTCATGCATATTTCCACTTTATTAATGATTATTTAAATGCGACATGGTTTTTCAGATATAATATGAAATATTACTTTATGATCAGTAACTTGGTTATCTTTTTTTGGTAAGTACAATGATGCTGGGAGTTAACAATGTACAAAACGTGTAGAAATATGTAGGTTATATATTTTTTACATTTTAAAAAGATTTGAAAAAGAAATATTTATGGGTGGGCATAATTAAAACATACTACACATAGATT
>CAJUYH010009543.1:0-13574 GCA_910591685.1 Galerucella tenella
TTCTTACTGGAAAGTACGAATAATCATAACTTACACATACATAACAAACCATAGTCATATAATCAATCATACCCAATGTTTAAAAAATAGTTGGATAAATATTTAATTTTAACTCTAAAATAGGATTACACTTTGTATAATATTGTCCTCTACTAACTCTTTGTCCATAATATTAATGCATGTCGAGCTTTAGCTTCCTATTAACTAACTGGTGGTGGTTATTTAGCTCCTCCTTGGTAGATGTACGACTGCAACGGCAGAGGCGGCGTCCCTAGGGGACAGCTGCACCTGTAAGTACCGATGAGACAGTCCACAGGGGGCCCCCCGCATCATCATCATCGCCACATCAGACTTGATCAGCAGCCACTTGTCCCCGTTCCAATCTCATTTGAGGTCCTGCATAGCGACTCCATCGATAATCTTATTACTACAACTACTGCCTCGCAACGGACAGGTAAGAAATCATTAACTCAAAATAATATTTTTTCATCTACATTCTGTCGAATAGACAGAAGTATTGTTAGTATACCTATTTATATTACTAGGTAGGAAACTGCCACTTTTCCTTTTGCTAGATAATTTGAGGGGACGTCCATTGAAAAAACGCCATATTCATGCTACAAAATTATCTGTGAAAATCTTCATTTGTGAATTTAATCTCAAGTCCAGGCATACCTAAATAATTGTATTGTGAAAATCATGGCGAGATGCAAAATGTGATGTTGAATAGTATTTTGAGTCTCAAAACACGACATTTCCATTTAAACCCATAATGGAGCAGCTATGTGTGAATCATATTTATTATTAGGTTAGGTTGGTGTTTGATTAATTTGGTGTCTAGTATTTTAAACCAATGCACTGACTTCATGGTTGCCAGACCCATATTAAGGAGAGGTTAGACCGATATTCAGAGATCTAAAACAGGGGGATAATGGGGATAAAAACATCTCCATTTTTACCGATGGTTCGAGAATTGCGGCATGGGGGAAGGGATTTACTCTAGATTTGAACATTAATTAGTCCTTGACTCCGAAACGAATATGGTGTCCTGCAAGTTGAGATAGCAGAGATATTCCTGCATGAGAAGGATGAAACGGCAAAACCAGCTGTTATCTTGATTACAATGATGTCCATAACGATAGGATTGAGATCTGTTATGAGCTGTCGTCAAGTCTTGTACTTGATGCGCGAAAGAAAGGTGAGTCTATGGTAGGTCCTTGCGCACAGTGGCGTGGAAGGGAACCAAAAAGCAGATGGATTCGCGAAGGAAGGAGCGCAAAAGGACAGACGATAGAGACCAAGACATTACTACTAATGGTCACCATAGAGTCCATAGAAGATATAATAAAGGCAAAGCATGGAAAGAGATGGAGCAGGATTAACGATTACTTCACTTCGCGGCAGCTCTGGCCAAAAATAAACAAGGGCAGAACAAGAGAGATACTAGAATATAGAAATGACCCAATTTAGATCACTGGTCACTGCAAGTAAGGGCTAAACTATGGAAAATCAAGGTTAAACTGAATGATCTGTGCAATGGATGTGATGAAGAGAAAAAGGCGGTGGAACATCTTACGTGTCTCTGCCCTACCCTGGCAGAAAAACTCCAGAGATATTTGGAGAGTGAACGTCTTGAGAGTATAGTAGAGGCAGCAGAGATGAACATCGGAAATTTGAAGAACTTGGCAGTGGGATGAAAATGCCTAAGACTAGGAATAAAAGGAAAGATATAAAGGACTGAGGATAGGTATAAACAGCATATCTCAACATCAGGAGCCAAAAGGTATCACTGTGGGACTAGTGCCTCTGAGTGGACCTGGGGCGGAACGGACCTGGTCGCCTAACCTAACCTATGATAAATCTTGTCACCAGTTCTTGATAGGGTGGAAACTCCAATTGCACAAGAGGCAAAATACTTGGGAGCCATATTTGACCACAGGTCGACATTTAGTCATTACATACAGAAAATAATACTAACAGGTACGATAGCTCTCATTAGGAGCAATTCTGTGAGCAAATGTTACATTTGAACGCTCAGTTGAAAATAAAACAATCTGCTAACCCATTTTTTGTAGTCTTTATGCATAATAATCTCCAAGGTATTAACTGAAAACTCTTTATTAGATACCATACATGTTGAAATTTGAATCATAATCTTAATTATGTATAGATTAAAACATTTTTAATAGCGGAAACTTCGTTAAATTTAACGGCAAGCTGTTAATTTTTAACCACTTCTTATAGAATTGACCATTAATCTGTGCAAAAAAAATGAGCGGAAAGAACTGGTGGCTACAACCAAAAATGATCATAAGTCATTAGACCTCTGTGGTGAAGTGGCCCAAGACTTGGCAGGCTGTAGCTGCTGCCACTTTATGTCTACATCAAGATAAATTCCATCACGCAAAACATCAAAATGACATCAAATATTTCTCACCCAACACATATTTGTTATAAGAAACAAAAACTAGTTTTAAAAAATTGGGAAGAAGCAGAAAAAGCCACTCAACAGAGACAGCATTTTATGAGATATAGTCCATTCAATACCTGATGGGCACATCAGATCATATAGGTCTCTGTGGATGTCACCCCAATATATATATAAATAAGTGAAGCTTTGTTTGTAAAACACTTTGGATTAACAAACAACTAGCAAGACAACTAATTCAAACGCTGGATAATGTTTTACTGGCTCCGTCAAGAATTCCAGCGCTATCTGAAGCAATAAAGGTAAATCCATATTAGCATACCTATTTGTAGACCATTATAATATATCCTTTCATTGGGTATTAATTTCTTCAAACTGGAGGCTACCAAAATCGTATTGTAATGTGCAGAAGTCAGCCAGTCCAGTGTTATCCGAAGCATTATTGAAATTATGACACTTATTTTTTATATTCTTGAAGGGAAACTATCAAGAAATGAAGACAGCTACGCAGTGCCAACATAATCTTCTGATCTGCTGCATATATTATGTATCGCCGACATACTTCTTTATTTTGTTCACATGTGAAATCGGTTTACCGAAAATTCATAACCCACCCAGGATCAGCAAATTTGGTTCTCGTGTGAATTTTACAAGGTGAATCGTTTCACTAACGAATCAATTTACGCATTTTCAAGAATTGGCACCACTACATTAAATGTAATTTCTGTCATTCTTACCATGAAATGTAAATTGATCCAAATAATTACTAATAAGCTTCTTAGTGAAATGAATTAGAAACAGCTGGTTCCATCCACAACAATATAAGTAGACTCCCCAAAGAGTCCAAGCATTAAATATAATTAGAAGCAATCATCCATCGAATTTATTCAATTGAGTGTATTTCCCGCAACCAAACCGTAACAAATCTTCATTTTAATAACTTTAATCCTCACAGCCACGGTCGGTGAAAATGGAAAATTTGTCCTGATAGCGAAAATGCACCTGAGCTCTTCGATTCCCAGAGGCTACTGTAACCTCCTGATTAATGGGGCAAAATCTCCCTAACGATAATTAATATACATGAAGTTCAAAGGGTCACCCTTTGGTTTGGGAACTCGCTCGGAAGACCAGTCTATCGTCTCTATGTTGGCACTAATTTTCGCCAGATTTGATATACATGGGCTCGATTATTTCTCCGTATAGACCAGGCCACAAGTCAAACATGCAAAATTATAGTTGATTTCTTTAGCTTAACTCTTCATCGTTGGATGGAGCATTTTAATATAATTATAATATTATTCATTTGTTAAGAAAACTACCGACGAGTTATTGGTCAGGGACACATTTCTTTTGCTTGGCTGTGGTGCAAATTGTGCTTAGAACGATATGAGAACCTTTCTCATAGATCCTTACCTGTGGCTTCTCAGGAAATCGCACATTTGTCAGGCAATCGCAGTGACATAGGTGCAGCTTCCTTCTAACAATTTTATACACATGGCTTTGTCTGCCACCTACTAACGCATTGACAGTATTTCTATCTTTGCATATTAGGTGCCGTCACTTTTAGCGAATGTTCTCTAATAAACTGCTCTGTCTGTCTCAGTCCCACGATTCCAAGGATTCCTGTGCTACCCACTCTCTTGTGTTCATGTTAATGGTCGATTTTGCAAAGCCACTAAAAGGCTCTGGCCCAATGACTCGCATTGATGAGACTTGTCCATCAATCCATATTCCTATAAGCTTCCATGTTTCCTTTTCCTTTCACACAAGTTGCTTGTTACTTCATTTTTTGTACCCCACGATTTCCACAATAGATAACCGTCGTCAATCCCTTTTACGTAGACGACAGGTAATATTAACTGAAATATTTTCATATAATGTGCTCAACTCATGTATGACACAACAATTTACATATATGCCTTGCGTTGATAGCTGATTTCGACAACCGATATCAAAACCAGATGCTTATCATTCAAAATGGCTTCAATTATTATTCGAAAACTATACAAATTTCCTAAATATATACGTTCATTGATTCTGGCGAAAATTACCACTCAATTAAAGTTGGTTGAGCTATTAGGGCTAGAAATAATAGTATGCTGAGTGAATAGCAAGTTTGCATCTTATACCTTACCTCATACCATCTCTAATCGCAATTTTTCTTAATTCTAAAATTGTAAGTGACATTTGACGCAGGCGCATTATAGAAATGACCTATTTAAGTATTAGCATAATTTTTCAATATCAAAACTAATAATTTTGTTCATTGGTTCCTCCGTTTCTCCATAATTTTCAAATAAAATGAAATGAGCAATAGCAGTAGTAATAATGATAGCGATTGCTTTTCAGTACATAACCCAGTTACCTTAGAAAAATTCAAATTCTTCGTCTAATTCATCTTCTTACGAATTGTTACCTGAATTGGCTTGGCAAAAAAGACGTTCGAGTAATTCGTCCTTGACCGGACCTTTTTCAGATATTGATAAGAAGAATTTGTTAAAGCTGGCGGAAAACACTTTTACAGATTTGCTTCTGGAAATCGAACACGAACTGCAAACTTTAACTGAACGGAGAATGATGCCAACAAACTAAATGTTCACCCATTATATCAAACTACCCAATTTTCAAAAATACCCACATTTTTAACAGTAGACACTATGTTAAATCATCTAGTGTAAGCATTCTGATTGGTTATTGAATGACCCACAGGTTATTCAGCATTGGCGCGTCGTTGTCAACGGCCAGTTAACAAACAGTTACCTAAACCATGTTTTTGAAATGCATATACCTTGTTTTTAAACTAGGAGGAGCATTTTAAGAAACCTCACTTACACCACTAAAAATTACTAGATTAAGAGGGTGTTCCGAAAGGGTCGTGTTCGGACATAGATTTTGTTCATCAAATAAATAATAAAAATAGCACTCAACTTAGTTGAAAAATATGTACCTAATAAAGATTGAAGTTATAATATTTTCGTATAATTACAAAACTGACAAATATCATTGTCAGTTGTATCAAAAAAGCTGTGTGAAACGGGCGGCATTTTAACCAATCACTGCAGAAATGCCAACTCAAATTCAAATCGCTCCTCTTAGTTTAAAAACAAGGTATAGTGTGAACTGTCAGCTATGCATTATTAGACAAACTGGAGGTCAACCAGCACCTTTATGACACCGACCATTTTAGAAGACGGTATCACACCATTTTCACTTTATAGAATAATTTTTGTATGAAGATACTCCAAAAACTTTTTCGTTATTAGGTTTAAACAAATTGGCAGTCTTTGATCCTTTTTCCAATCAATTCAACCCAATTATTTCTTGCGATATCTTCTTATACCTACTTAATGGTCGCGTTCATCCCAATGTCGCGCTACCGGAGTGGTCATCAGTTTCCTGCTAAACGCGTGTTTTGTCCACTGATCCAATGTCAGCGCTGAGTTAGCAGTCGCCATTTTTTAATCGGAAATACACTATGCTACCGATCAATGATGCATTAACTGTCATTTCTCATACCAAATATCATGTTAATGAACATATAAAATAACATATTTTATTTTGGAGATAATTTAGACATTCATATCTTCAGTCATGTCATTACCATCTTGTCAATGTAAACTAAAGTATTTTTATTTGAATATCGACCATTCAAGTATTTGATTTCATCTACTTTATTCACAGTTCTCTGCAAATAGGTATTTGTGCGATATCAATGATTTCCTCAGTCCAGAATTATGCTCTCAAAGCTTCTGGATGATATCTACCTTATACTGATGAGGCGCAAATGCGCCGAAACCGGTGATATTGTCTTTTCGAATTGCAAACTAAAATGGTTGGTTCTATCTTGCAGAATACCAACCCTGTTTAACTTTAAAGTGTAATTCAATGTCCTTCGTGGCATATAGCCAGGGAAGTAGTTACTGCTTCCTAGTGAACGATATTTGTTCTTTGATTTTCAAATACTTTGTAAGGCGTTATAATAGTATTATACTATTACCTTTGACATCTATTTGATTTTAGTTTCAATTGAGACAGTCGAGGTGGAGGAGCATGAAGTCTGTTCCGACAGCGAATTTGATACAAGGGAGACGCTCAAGCTGACCGCCCGCAGTGGCGCTACTTTCCGTCGCGACGTCTCTACATCGACGCGTCGGCCCCCCAGCACCAGACGAGCCGCCTCTGCAACGCGTGATGAGACGACGCAAAAAATACAAGATGAAGACGAAGCCACTCTTAGAGAGCTGCTTATTAGGTATTCTAATATTCTACTAACAACTGGTTTATTAAAAAAACGCTCATAATATACTAATAATAAGTATGCTACTAAAATGAAACTAAAAAATAGACTTTTTGAATATATTATGATCCGATGGGAACATGTTACAATTGCAATAAACATCAGTGTTTACAAATTGGTATTAGCATTGGTAAACACATATTTGTATTATTTTATCTATTTATCAAATTTCAGGTAATGAACAGAGTTGATCTCATACAATTGTGTGAAAGGTTGGTTCATTTTATTCCTTTCCGTTTGATTTGGAGACATTGCGAATTCTGATTGACGATGTAGTTAGAATTACAGCATGTCTCGTCCAGTTCACCTTCGTCTACATATTATTTAATACAATATCTAAATTAAAGGTTGATATTTATTTACACAATAAGAATTGCTGTTTATTGAAGATAAGATTGTTATCAATAATGCCAAATATTGGAAATTTCATTTATTGTCATGTTGCTGTGTCGAAGTTAATATTTGTCAACGATTATGTCTAAAGAATTGTTTCATTTTAGTATCGTACATGTGCGCTAAAGGGTTTTGGTTATGTGTTAATAATAAAGTAGAAAAAAATATTCAATTAGTTTCCTCACTATTTCCAATTACATAATAGATAAACCGTATAAAGATCATTGCAAGACGATATTACCAAACATTTGACGTGTTCATGTTGTAACAAATGCTTCAGACACGAGTATTTAATTAAATGCCCAATAAACTTTGATTACGGTGATCAATTGCTGCAAATAAATTGTGTCGGTATATGCTATCAGATTCAAAATACCAAGGACTACTAATAAATGACACATTTCAACTGAAAGGCTTACAAATTGAATGTACTTACTGATTTTGTCCTTTTTACCTTCTACCAACAAGTTTCAGTCGTATAATTAGGGTTTGGAACATTGAGTTTTCAACTGATTTTGCAAAATATCGATAGCACTCACCTATTTTGAATATTATCCGTCAAAAAAATTTGGGTAAATTCAGAATTTCCAGAAAAAATTTGAAAAGAATATTTATTGTACTGGGATCAATGTACATTGGCTAGTATATTCATAATATCCATGGACAGGACATTTCATTGAAAAAATACTATGTTATGCAAAAATAGAAACTATTGAAAAAATTTTTCCTACTTATTGTGACACTCGACCTTGCATTTATATTTCATTTGGCCATTTTCCATTTCTACTGGGAAAATCTATACGAAAGCTTCCAATTCTATCGGCTGATCGCTTTTATGCCAAATATTGGAAGCTTTCCCATTTTCTTTGGATATAACGCCAACATAGCTTTTCAACTATATTATTGTATTTTAGTTATTTTCTTGGAAATTCATTTTATATTTTTGTTGAATCCGAACGATTCTCTTACGTATATTTAGTTAAAAAAAGATGTACCCAACAAAGGTTTGGTGTCATAAACTAAGCAATTTTGTTTAGGAAAATAAGTATGTATGGGGATAATAAAATTAGTGGTACCTAAATATGTTAATCTACAACCGACCAATTACATCGCTTTTGTGTAACACAATTTATTTTCGTAAAAGTGACAGGTATATTTTTAGACTCAACTAATAATCGGAAATTACAACAAATTTTAGATATTTGCAGATAAAACATTGTACATCACACATGCTATTCAAAGAACAGGTAATTGTAAACGATCTTTTAAAGTTATTCAATAAAATTTTGATCTAACATCAAAGATGTGAAACCGATTACGCGATCTGAAGCTAGAGGATTGCAGCGAAAATTACAGCAGTTCTAGAATTGTTTGAAATGTAATTTTAGATCGTTACTGCTAGTATGAAGCTTCCACTAAAAGGGCAACGCATCAAACCGATCCTAGGGCGGTAGGAATCCTAAATCCGCCACTGCATGGCATCTTACCTCTCACCATTTTCATCAAATATTCACGTGGGACTTTTGAAGCCAAAATAGCGAGTGATCAAGAATTAAAACCAATTGTCTGGTGAAGATAATATGTAGAAGACATTTTCGCAATATGGCACAAACATGTTTGGGAAGAGGTGCATCATATTCAACGGGATTCGATGCACATAATATTAAAAGAGTTCGATAATAAAAGAGGGAAAATTGATGAAAATGCTCTGATACAACTGATTGCCGAATGTAGTCAAATTACAATGTTGAGAAAAGAAATTTATAGTAATCACCATAAGTTTTTACGCGGTTTTCTTATGATTTATTATTGGAATTGTTGTTAATAAATACACACTTCGATAGGCAAAATCACAAAACTGAGTTAGACATATTTTCAAACAAAAATAGTCATATCACAAAAAAAAAGTAACACCAAACGTGTTTTATAAACAGCATTTCCAAAAATAAGCAAAAAAGCGCTACCCCAATAATACCGTTCCTAGAGCGTGCCCTTCACTGGATTCCATTTCTAGTAAGCTTTGAACTAGTGCAAAAAAGTGAAACCCTACGCACGGTAGTAGTAAAATATTCCATTCTACATTTTACCATGGATATAATTTCCTGTGAATGGACCTTAAGAAATTTGACAACAAATTTCTTGCATTCTAAAGCAGGCGTTCCACGATCAAATAATTTGTGAAACTTCACTAATCAAACTACATCGATATATAAATTTGATGGAATCTTCTTCATTCAGCGGCGCCTGAAAAGCCATCCATGATTTTGCTGATATCTGATCCAATCTGATCTACTATTGATCAACCTTGACAGCTTTAACGTCAATAATTTGGTCCTTGGCTCTTGTGTTTTGTAGTTTGTGAGTCTTCGTTTTCACTTCAAAATATTTAAAAATCATCCTTAGATCTTCAAATCGGAGCTCATTTCGAACCATTGCAAGACATTATTATTGTACTTGTATAAAAAAATCCAAGATCTGCTCCAAATTCTTCGTCTTTTCTTCTGTATGCCTCCAGCTTGCTGTGTACGCTAAAGCCACTTCCAAGCTGGCAATAATGGGGGCAATAATAGATTTTTCTGCAAGATCGGTCTATTTTTTATTTACCAACATTGTTACCATAAAAGTGGATTGTAAATACAACTTCAGGGCCGACAGTAACCGACAGTACTCACGGCACTCGGGCCTTTTATGAGTAAAAATTTGGGAATTTTGCAAAAAATTCATTTCAAAATTGAAAAAAGTAACGTAAAACCATAAAATATCGAAATAAACAAATCAATTCAACTTCAAATGAATGCATATTGACATTAATGGATAATTTTAAAACGTCATCATTGAAAATAAAATGCATTTTACCATGCTGGTGTCCAGAAATACCTCCGGGAGTTTCCGAGACTCTCCTCAGGAACTAAGTAGAAGTAAGGGGGCACAACAGATCTTTCAAATCTCAGTGAATGTCACCCGATATACATATTCACTTGGTATGGAACTAATTGGAACGGAAGTAGCAGCTGACGTTGGAGGTGGCATTCCTTCGATATTCATATGAACATCGTGATTATGTGGAATGTGATCAGCAAATTGCACTTTATTTCGTATTTACAATCTACTTCTAAGATAACAATGTTGGTAAAAAAAACCGATCGTGCAAAAAATAGCGTAAGATATACAGGCTGGATGTTCCCTCACAGCTTTCGGGTTTGGTAACCTCCAAGCTGGTACTTCCGGGTTTGGTAACCTCCAAGCTGGTACTTCCCGCCATTGTATATTAATATACTATTAACTCAAAATCCACCTTCATAAAGAATTTGCATTTGAATAGAAAATATATGAATTTAATTACTCTGAAATTTGAAGCTACGTCAAAGTTAAAATAATACAACATCAGTTCAGTTTTATTGGTCAAGTTTAATAAATTATTTGTTCGTAAGCTTCAGAATCTTATTGATTGTCTATAATTTTTTCGTAATGTCAGATACGGACCAGACTTTTATAAAAACTCAATTATTCTTGATAACGGCAGCTGGAACGCTATCGAAACGTTGAATTGAAAATATAAAAAAAAATTGTGGTGTGATTTTCCAATAAAATTAACAATGAATAAAAAGAAAACGATTTTTCGATATTCTCAAGCGAATAAGCACAAAAAATACACGTCAAATAAATTGCAAGAACTTAATTTAAACTTTCTTGAATTTATTTGAGATGTAGATTTCTAGTGATCTATTCAAATTCGAGTTCAAGAAATTGTTTTCTCTTTATCGTAATTTCCTTGAACAAGTGTATTAATGAAAAAGTAACGGTACGGCGAGTAATTTAAAGTTTGTAAGAGAATCGTTCCATCACTTTTGAAACAATTTTGTTCTTTGGTAAGAAATTATAAGGTGAAGTAGTTCTCCAACTATGTTGATATTTTTGATCAACATAAAATAAAAAAATGTTGGATTTCAAGATAAAATCCGAAAACTTTATTGTTATTCGAAATTAATTGATACATTAATAGTAACATGATCGGGATTATACCTTATTTTTTCTAGTGAACAAGAAAAGTCTGCAAGCGCTTAATTTTCTTCGTACTTCATTTAAAAAATATAATGTCTGCAGGCTTTGTGAACCCAGGGCAGTCAGCTACATTCATTCTTCATTATTCTTGCCTTTGTTTTTCCAATTCCGTATTTCCCGTTCATTTATATTAGACTACCTTTTTCTTTGCCGTCCTCTTCTTCTTTTCATAATTAGAGTCTTATTGGTTGCCATTTTTGCCATTCTTTCTCTGCCTAATATTTCTACGTACCTCAACCACTTCAATCTCTGCGTTTTTATTCCTACTGTTATTTTTGGTTCTCCATGCACCATGTTTAGGTACTTCTTCATTTGAACCACCTTTCAGGTATTCTTTTGCCGCCGAAGATTGCTTGAATCATTTTACGTTCGCATCGCTCCAGCGTCTTCTCCTGTTTTTTTTTTGTTAAGACCGATGTTTTACTTTCGCACGTCACTGTATTTTGATTTCATCTGTAGCATTCTAATTTTTCTGTAGCCTTTCGTGATTCTTGAGTTCATTTCTTGCCCTTCTTGGACACTGCTGGATAAAAGTACTAGATAAACAATTTTTTATTCTCAAGTGAGTATCATTGTTCTGTTCTTCTTTCCCCACTCGCATATGTTCTGTTTTGTCTTCATTTATTTGTAGCCCGAATATTTTCGCCTCTGCGTCTAGTTTCTCTACTGATTTCATTGGACTTTTCACAATTCTAGTCACGATAGTACTAGATTGAACAGTGTTGGAGAAATTGAGTCCCTGTTTTACACCATAAAAAATTTGGAAGTTGAAATTTAAGTGAAATTCTGTGGCTAATCGGCCTGCTTCCAGCCATTTTTATTCTACACATACATACACACCTTTATTCATTTCAAATTCTTCTGATATTTCACCTTGGAATTTTACTCTCCCTCCGGTGTTTTGTATAGGGTCATCTCCACCAATTCCCTAAGCTTTTTTGGGACTACTAGTATTTTTAGTGCTTCTCCATTATTTGGTCCCATATTTGAGTTAAATGCGTTCCTGGAGTCTAAAAAACTTCACAAGCTTCACAAACAAAAAATATTCAGTGTGATGAGGTTCTCTCCTTTTCCGTGCATAACCGAAAAGGCATAGTGACCGCTGAGTAATCCTATTACTTTTCCTTTCTACCCCTGCTTAGTTTTTTAAGTATTTGTACAACAACGAGCTGTAGTTATTAATATTCCAAATTATTCTATATAAATACTCATTCGCTGTTCCGCTCAATCTAATTGTTCATTATATAAATAGCTAACTTGAGATAAGTTTACATTCAAAATTACCGAGTGCCGAAGCTTTAACTTTGCACCAACTTCAATATTATAATTATCTCCTATTCAACAATACTTTCTCAATTATATTAAGCGTTACAAAAAATAAGTTTTACATTATTGTATAAGCAATCAATTGTCTGCTTTTCAGATTATACTTTGTTTTAAAGCTTTTATATTATGATATTTCATTTGGTTTACGTGAGAAAATGAATTTCCAAACTCTCTTTATATCTTACCAAAGGCTTGAACTGAGAATTTTTTATGTTTTTTGTTAAAATAAAAATTGTATGGGTATATTTTGAAAAAAAGCGATCATTTTCTCAAAATATGACTACAAATTTTATTATTATTAGAACTTTTTAGAGCGTTTCGAATAATATTATGATTTTGTTTCAATTTATTTATAATTTCTAATGATTTTTTTCCGTTTTGTTATTAAAAGCTTAATTAACTCTAACTAGAATAGAAATCATTTCATGAACCATTCGTGCCATTGTTTGTTTGTTGTTCTTTGACCCACACTTATTATTGCGTGATATGGTCAAAAGATATACTTCCAAAATAGTCGATCACAAAGGATTGCGCACGTGTCCCAAACGAACTCTGAGATTGTGGTAAAATGGTCAGACACCAAATACATTCTTTGGGCCGGTATCCCTCGGCCTGATATTGTCTGTTTTGCAAGTCCTAAGTCTGTTAAAAGTATTGTGACTATAAATACCTCATGGAATATTGCAAAATTTCCCGAAATTATGGAATAATATCAAAAATTGTATACCACAATTCAATCTATCACAACAAATCGTAAATTATTTATTCCAATGCTGGAATCACATCAATACGTCAAATTCAATAAAGGAAATGCTAGGAATGTGTTAACATCAACATCCTCACATCTAACTACAAACAAAAATTCCAAACTCAAATCTCGGTTTTGTAGTTAGGTATTCACTTAATTACAGTTTCCGAAACCAATCTACAAGTGATGGTTATATCGTGCAAATATCCCAACCCCCTTCAACTTAGTGTAAGTGTAATTCAATGTCTGTCGGAGCATATAGTACAAGAAGTAGTTGTGCTTCTTAGGGCCGGTTTTACAAGAGAGATTTATACTAGGTT
>CAJUYH010009544.1:0-13574 GCA_910591685.1 Galerucella tenella
GGTCCCTTGGTCAGTGGCAGAAATAAGTAGGGTGAGGGGAGCTAAACCTCCCCAAAAGCCTTTGCGAAACATGCCACCGCGGACCAGCCTACCCAAGCTAAGGTGTAAGGAATCGTGCTGACAGCTGAATGGCCGCAGGGTGATATGCGGTCACTAACGATCCCCTTGGGGAACCGGGCGGAACCCCATTGTAATTAGCCTTCCTCTGGTAATGCGGGGCTCTGCCAGAGGTGACCAACCCTTCCCTTGCTACTCGTGGGAACACACATGTACGAACACAAATTAAAAACAAATCCCGAGGCTGGACAGAAGTGCTCACCTCAATCAAAAGCAGTAGCTGGGGATGAACAGAAATGTCCACCCCAAAATACTGCACAGAATGAGGCTGGACATGGAAGATCACCTCGTGATACAACACAAAGGCCTAGGCGAAAGCGCATTTGCGGCGCCGAAGCCAAGAGGAGGAAGAGAGCGAAGGAATCAGGGGTGGCAGCAGCTACAAGTGCACCCCCCTCTTCCCCCACTCCACCTCCAACAACAAAGGCACTTCCTGCGGCCGGCGCCAAGAGCTCCGCTTTGAATAAAGGCAAGGAACCGGCTGCCCCTGCAGGTAAGCGCCCTCACTTGAGCACCTCCACGGAGGGGACTCCAAGAAGGCTGAAGAAGCCGCGCAGCGACAGAAATGTAGCCGCGCCTTCCAAAACCTTTTCGGATGCCGCCTTGAGACACCTCAAGGTTGCTATTATAGATGAGACTAACCCGTACGGTAAGGTTACCGCAGAACGGGAAAGAATCATTAAAAATCAACTGCTAGAGGAACTGGACAAGATTATCTTCTCCGCCTCCAGCAGCAACAGCAAAGCGCCCACGTTTAAGTCGTGGACATACTCCGGTGAAATCATCAGAGTGGTCTGCGATGACGACGGGACGCTAGAGTGGCTGAAAAAAGCCACAAAAAACCTCAAGCCGTGGGAGGAGGCATCGCTGGCGATCGTTAGTGTGGACAGGCTCCCTAAGCTGACCAAGGCCTCGCTCTGGATCCCGGAGGACGTCCATAAGACGACATCCGGTGAAAAAGAGAGGGTTCTTGGTCGGCTTAGGGCGCAGAACCCTGATCTGACGGTGGCAAGGTGGTGCACTTTCCACCATGAGGTAAAGGTGAACCCAGAAGGACACCTCTTCGTCTTCGGAATTGGAGACGAGGATATGGCTGTCCTCAAGAAGAAGTCGATGAGGATGAGCTATGCGTTCACCTCATTGACTATTAGGGTAACAAGGAAGGAAGCAGGGGGCACCTCTGAAGACCCGAGGTCCTTGGTAGTCGAGCCACATAAAGTGGACATTGACCCCAAGGCCACCATGGGTCCCGAAAAGGACGTCGAAACAGTCGATGACCTGACGGAGGAGGCACCCGAAGACAACGAGGTCGTCTCTCCCCTAGCGGAGGAGCAGATGGACCTCTAAAGAGAATCCAACTCCATGCAACCTACTCATGGGCAAGGACGTTGGAAAAAAGGTGAATATTATACAATGCAACCTCCAACACAAAAAGGCGGCAACGGCAACACTATGTCGCCGCCTTGATGTATTGGAGGATGCAATAGCTTTGATCCAGGAGCCCTGGATAATAAAGACCAAAATTACTGGTTTCAGTAGCCTAACGGGTCAAATTTTCAGCCTACCAAGCAATCAGCAACCTAGGACAGCTATTTACGTCCCAAGGAAATACAGAGTCTCTCCGATGGCACAATTCTGCACCTCAGACCTTACTGCGGTTAAAGTGGAATGTCCAGATGGAAGAGGCAAATATACGGCGTTGGTACTCGCATCGGTGTACTTACCTTCAGATGCAACCACCCTACCACCGACTAAAGAGATGGAGGTACTAGTGGATCACTGCCTCAACCACAGAGTGGAGCTGATATTGGGTTGCGACTCAAACTCACACCACTTGAGCTGGGGCAGCAAGGATATCAACGCCCGAGGTAAGTCTCTTTATGAATATATAATTAGGAAAGATCTAACAATCTTAAACAGAGGCACGGAGCCGACATTTATTAACGCCCGTAGCCAAACATTAATAGATATTACGCTGGCGACAGCCAAAATATCAAACAAAATTCAGGACTGGCAAGTGTCGGATCATATTTCTATGTCAGACCACCGCTGGCTGACCTATACGGTAAGCCAGGATCTCAGGACCACTGTAAATTCCCGTGACCCGAAGAGGACGGATGTAGCTCTCTACAATCGACTCTTAGAAGGTGCTCTGCGGGAAACAGAGGTCCTGACTCCCAGCAATAATGAGGAACTGGAAAGGTACACAGTATCTATCCAAAACAAAATAGACATTGCCTATAAGGAATCCTGTCCTATGAGGATGGTTCAGACAGGTGGCACGACCAATACCTGGTGGTGCCCTGAACTGGAACACCTCAGAAAGACAGCGAGAACGACCTTTAACAAGGCAAAACGAACAAAACTCGAAGAGGACTGGGGAATGTATAAAGCCAACCTCAAAGAGTTCAAGAAAGTCTGCAGACAAAAGCAAAGAGAAGCCTGGAGAGCCTATTGTGAGGCAGTCGAAGACTTCCCACAAATTTCTAGGCTACAGAAGGCACTCTCAAACGACCACCATAAGAGTATCGGCATCCTGACAAGGGAAAATGGCGACAAGGCCGCCAACCTTCAAGAGAGCGCTGAGATTCTTATGGAAACTCACTTCCCAGGTTCTGTCTTTCCTGGAACGTCAAACTGGACGGAAGTACCAACAACACCCTCACAATACGACTGGCAATCTGCTAGTGCAGTAATTGATGAGGACAAGATAAGGTGGGCCATATCGGGCTTCTCCCCCTTCAAGTCACCAGGACCTGACGGAATAAGACCAGCCCTACTTCAATGGGGAATGGATATTCTTATGCCGCACCTGGTTGGAATTTTCAGAGCCTCTTTAGCTCTGAGGTATATTCCCAGTAAGTGGAGAGAAGTACGAGTGGTATTTATACCCAAACCAGGTAGGATGGACTACACCTTACCAAAAGCATTCCGACCAATTAGTCTCACATCGTTCTTTTTAAAAACGATGGAGAGGTTATGCGAGCGGTATATAAGAGATGAAGTGCTAGTTCACAACCCACTTCATCCAAATCAGCATGCATATACTCCGGGAAGGTCCACTGATTCGGCCCTTCACCAAGTGGTCGGCAGAATCGAAAGATCATTGGACAACAAAGAATCCACCCTGGGTATATTCATAGATATTGAGGGAGCGTTTGATAAAACAACCTTTCCAACAATTACCCAACAACTCAACTCCAGGAATGTACCTCTGGTAGTAGGAGAATGGATACTCAAGATGCTCTCTAGTAGAGCAATAAGTATCAATGTAGAAGACATCACAGTAAGAGGACTGGTCATGAGGGGATGTCCACAAGGAGGAGTCTTATCACCCCTTCTGTGGAACATAGTCCTAGACACCCTGATTAATCACCTCAACAACAATGGATTCTACACAATTGCATACGCAGATGACATAGTTATCTTGCAGACTGGCAAATTTGTGAACACACTGTGCGACAGAGCGCAGGATGGGCTTAAATTAATTGAAAAATGGTGTAAGGAACACTCACTTTCGATCAATCCCAGAAAGACTGAGATGGTCCTTTTCACCAGGAAAAGAAGTTTATCGGGTTTGAAACCTCCCGAAATCTTCAAAAGCAAACTAAACTTTTCGGAAGAGGTGAAATACCTTGGTATTACCCTCGACAGGAAACTAACATGGAACTCTCATCTACACAACAGAGCAAAAAGAGCATATGTGGCTTATGAACAGTGTCGGAGGACAGTGGGACGCACATGGGGTCTGTCACCCCGTGTGGTCACCTGGATCTACACTGCAATAATAAGACCCATGTTAACGTATGGAGCAATTGCATGGGGACCGAAAGTTCTACAAGCAACGGCCATCCAAAAATTATATCAAATACAGCGAATGGCTTGTCTGAACATCACAGGAGCCATGAGAACAACACCAACCGCAGCAATGGAACTAATTACTGGTCTGACCCCTCTGGACTTGCACGTCAAGGAGGTTGCGTTAATGGCCATGGTACGATTGCGCACGGCTGGTGTAAACCCCGAAGTAGGAGTGGGCCAATTGAGGTTGAGCCTATGGCAGGAAGCGCTCACTGCGCTACCTCTGCTGCAGGCAGCCAACGATGCAATTGAACCCAGGTTTCTGTTTAACAAACCCTACAAAATTCAAATAAAACAGAACACAGAACCAGACGCTGCAAATGCAATACGCATTTATACAGATGGTTCAAAAATGAAAGAAGGCTCAGGATGTGGAGTTTACTCGAGAGCACTGAGCCTCAAGATTAAGTGGGGAATGGGAAACAATACCAGCGTGGTTCAAACAGAACTGGCTGGTATCTCAATTGCCACAAAAGAACTAACCAGACGAGGAATTTCTGGCAAAACCATGATAATCTGCACTGATAGTAGACAAGCCCTATTAGCCTTGAACAGACAACGTGTTATATCGAGGCTAGTACTAGAGTGCCACCAAGATTTAGCTGACGCCTCGGCAGATAACAATATTATCCTGAGGTGGGTTAAAGGGCACGACAGGAGTAAAGGAAATCGCATTGCTGATTCTTTAGCCAGGGAAGCCGCTGGACTGAAAATTCTAGGACCCAGTGACACCTACGGCTTAACGACTTCGACAATTGCGGAACTAGCCAAACGTTACACCCATGCTCAATCCCTTAAGAGATGGGATGGAATCAAAGGATGCAGTCTTGCCAGGATCACCCTGGGCGACCCTGGAAAGCTGGCGCCGAAGAAATATTTGGCGATGACCAGGAAAAACCTACGTTTAACAGTAGGATTTCTGACTGGTCACTGTCAACTAAGGAAACACCTCCATACTATGGGGTTAGTGGACACACCTCTATGCAGGATGTGTGAACAGGAAGATGAAACTGTCAGGCATGTCTTATGCGAGTGTCCGGAGTTATCGTCAATAAGAGAGTGTGTGTTCGGTGAGTCTTGGCCTACACCTGCCGATATAAAGGAGATGTCTCCTAGTGACCTGACCACCTTCCTGAGAAGGACAGGATGGACAATGACCTAGGAGGACAACTCCTCGGGAGGATGTACAATGGGTCACATGTGGCCTAAGTGCTGTGAGCCTACACACTCACCCTCCCCACTCTACAGATACAGATACAGAAAGCCATTCTGTAAGTAAAAGAGAGATATCAACGAGACAAATAAAATAAAATGAGAACACTACAGAAATTACAGAATCGAGCAATGAGGATTATTTTGAGATGTGACAGGAGTACTCCGATATCTTTAATGCTAGATACTCTATAATGGTTATCTTTAGGAAGCAGACTTACATATTTAACGATGATATATATTTACAAAATGTTACATAATCTTCTACCTGCATATTTTGACAGATTTATAGTTATAGAATAAGAAATAATGTATACGTAAATAATCAAACAAAAACATTTAATACTAAAACATTAACTTTTAAAGAATTTATTACTTACATCAGTCTACCTGAAAATGTAAAGTCTTCCACAAGTTTTATTCTGTTTGAAAAAAATTTATTAAGCCATTTAGGAGACCATTAAGATGATACCAAATCGTTAGGTACCTATTATTATGTATTTTTTGTATGTTATTTTTGTATGTTTTGTATGTTGGTACTTATAAACAAATATTGTGGATATTTTTTTGAATTGTGTTTATACTAATATTGCTGTATATTAGGAAGTACATATTTCAATGAAGTTATCTTACAAACACATTGTGGCATTTCCCTCTCCGGACGAGAAGTATGAAAGAAAGAAGAAGCAAACTGGTGAAATGATGAATGTTTTAATTCAGTAATCGCCAATCTATGATCTTTGTATGGGCAATGAAAAAAAGCAACCACATGTATTTACAATTATTTTTTGAATGCGCTAACTATGTACGAGTCCGGTTCTGACCAATATTTAGCTATTAGTTGAAAATTCCCTCTCCAGATTGAAGTAAATATTTTTGTGGTGAAAAATCAAAGATATTTTAATTAAAGTGAACAGTTACTATAAAATTAGTGTTAACTACGATTCTAATAAGTCTATATCTAGTAAGTCGATTCAGATAATACCTTAAATTGATACACAACAAAGTGAAATATTCGGACTATCTACAAAAACTAGCCATTCAATTTGTGGTTTGCCATTATTCCAAATGGGTACAGGGCCGAATTCAGATCTACCAAATATCTGAATCAATGGAGGCCACTACCGAAAACCATATCAATTCATAAACTACCATGCAGAACCAAACGAAAAACTACTCATCAGTCGTAAGACAACCATCCACTCCGAAATTTCCGTCAAAATCTCAAGCAATCGTATTTAGCTCAATCGATGGCATTAAAATACATGAATATATATATTAGCCACAGGACCATTAGTCAAATCAAAAAGTATTCTTTTCTGCTCTCGAATCTCACATAACAGAATATATGTATGTATTTGAGCAGGGCAAATCTAGTCGATGAATTTCTTCGTCAGCATGGCGCAATCACTATCAATAACAGAGTCATCAATGCAAGACGCCTTATTACTTCTTCGGAGCGTCTAATCCTGTCGAACGTTTGTCCTTCTATACCAAATTCAATTCTGGAACAGAGTTCAACTGACAACAACCTAACATTATTGTCCCCTGTACCCTTTTGAAGAGTCAATATTCCAAATCCCAAATATTCCCATATTTTGAGCTTTCGCAGACAAATCTATATATCTGCATCTGACAACCTTGTCATCCCAGAATCTATGCTTATCACCTATGAAAATACCCAATACCGGATATATATACAGAGTTCGGCAAAAGTCCGGGACCGCACAAATATCGCAGAAAATATGAATTTTTCGGAAAATCTTTTTATACCACAAACTTCACTCCAACTTGAACTATAATTTTTTTTAAATGTGAACATTTCGAAAAAAATTGATAACTCATTGATATAACAAATTTTCTCTTACATCTAAATATTTGGACATTCGTGGAATGTATTCCACGATTGAAAACTAAATATCCCTTTACAGGGTGCTCAGAATTTTCAGTTTCATCATTAGATCATTCAGTACTTTTCGTGCAATTTACAATTTTCTTAAATTGTATGCTAAATAAATTGTATGTATAGTTATGTGTCAGTCATTGAGATTTGGTAATGTAAATATCAAAACATAGCCCTAAATAATATTTTGTATTTACACCGCTCTAGTTATTTTATTTTTATAATAATAAACTTGATAAATAAACAATGACTGACGTGCAAAAACTGAAAAAAAGAGAGCATTCCAGCATTCACAGTGGAGGATAAACAGATCCTTAAAGATATTATCAGAAAGTATTCTCATATAATAGAGAATAAAAAAATTGATAATCAGGTCGATTCTCTTTGCACTAGCAATATGGTTATGTAAAATATATGGCTATCATTGCAAGATTTGCAAAATATCTTATTCTGATCGTCGATTTTAAGCAATATGATCTGTCATTAACTAATAGATCTTGCTAAAAACCTTGCTATCTTTGCAAGGTACTTTTTGTACTTGTTATTTCTCATAACAAGGTGGATAAATGGTATTTTATCATATGAATTTTTGAATAATCGAAATTTAGAAATTAATGGCAAATATAAATATAAATGAGAATGTGAATATTCTTCTTATATATATGTATATCAAAAAAATATCCAAAAATTCCAATATATTCCCTATAATGTTCTATTTTTCAAATATTGATGAACTCACTGAAGGACAATTCATTAGAGGACAAGTAGTAGGCCAAGTCCAGGAAATGTTTGAATAAATTTATTGAATTAACTGAATATATTGACAACAAAATAGAGTTATTATATTCTGAAACAAAAACAAAACACATACATTCTAACAATAAATCAGTCTATCACTTATATTCATATATACATTCCCACAAAAAAATAACTCAAAATTAAACAAGATAACAAAATGAAGTTATATTTTAACAAAACAAAATTTAATTGAAAAAAAAACATTCTAACAAAAAATCAGTGTATCCTACAGCTTACATTTAAGTAAGATAACAATAAGTTAGTATATTCTAAGAATCGAAATGAAAATTATATTTCAAAAAACAGCACAAATAAACTCTTCAACAAAAAATTAGTCTATAAATCAGATGTGTGATGTGATAATGCATTGGCCATTTTTGTAAATGCTTCTGCCAAATGCGAAATCGCATGTGCCATTTCTTCAATAGCCAGAGCCATTTGTTTTGTACTCTGGCTGTATTTTTCAGCTGCACTGTCTAATTTGGTAGCATTACTGGGAATTATTATTTTCTTCCTATTAGGTCTAAGAACATTTCTATTCACACCCAAAAAAAGTAATAAGGAATATACATCTTACAATATTTATGATAATTATAAGTACCTGTTTTTTTGTCCCATTCAACTATTCCACTTGACTGGCTGTATAATCTTCCACAATTACATCAATGATTCCAGTTTGCTCTTCCTCTGCAAATGAAATGTTACCAGGAAGTTGTGATTCAACAGGGTGCACTTGTTCTACGATGGGTTCAGCATCATCTGGATAAAATTCCTGTGGAGTGCCAGGACAACCTATAACATGCACCCACTCAAAAATTGACATCAATCGATTTTCCAGCTCATTCAATTCCACACATGTGTATCCTCCACCAGCTGTTTACTGGATTTACTTTTTATTGCTCCGACCTTTTTATTTGGTTTTTGATTTCCATTCATATAAAAACTAGAATATGAAAGGAAAATGTTCGATAAGAGTATTGCTTTCAATTATACTCAAATATACACACTATATACTATTGGTTAGGAATTGATACTTACAGTTTTCGACTGTTTTTTCATATTTTCTTGCTCCATTTTCCACAATGTTCAACATATTTGTTAGTTCTTTCCATTTATCACTAGCTTCTCCAACATTTAAGGGAAGAGATTTCCCAGTAATTAATATCTTATTTTTCTATAAATAATTAATCAACAGCTCCATTTGTGCCTTACTTGTCTTACGACTACGCGACATTTTTTGAATAAAAGAGACGAAAACAAAATGAAATATAACATATGAATAAAAATATTTCTGGAATTTATAGGTTAAAATCAAAAATAAATCTTCTGTTTTCTTATGAAGCGCCAAAATAAAGTGTTACCGCTAGTTAAATTCATGCTTATGGTAATAAAATTGCTATCAACAAAACTTTAAACCATTCCTGCTATGAACGCAGAAACAGAATACCCAATTTCCTTACCATATTGCTGTATATTATAACCATAACAATATTGTTTATACAACAATGTTTTTAGCAATATGCAAACAGAATCGACCTGAATGAATCTATGAATTCAAAAAATGAATGCTGGGAGAAGCAAGTCACACAAGAATATAATTCCGAAGCAGCATGTCCAAGAACAACGATTGTGTTAAAAAATTGTTGGAAGAACTTGAAAGCTGAAGGAAGAAAAGTTGCAGCTGATGAGAGACAAGGAAGAGTTGAAACAGGTGAAAAAATATATCTCTTCTAGGCATAACAGTTGCTTTATATTCAATTTCTTCATTGCAACATTCATCAATTTTAGGTGGAGGTCCAAAAAAAGAGGTTACTGTAGATCATGTACCAAGTTATTGACATGATTCGTCCTTCTGCAGTAGGATTGAGTAACCCATATGACACTGATGCAGACTTTGACAATGGTAAGTTGTTCCTACTCTCCAAATCCTATTGTCAGAGGAAGTGAATTACTTGATTTTTTTTTTTTTTGGCTTTGGACAGCTTGATCCATTCAGCCACGAATTTATTGTACTGTTGCACTGTTTGTTACAATAATCAGCATAGTAGGTTAGGTATGGTACTTGGATTGTACAAGATAAGTATATTCTAAACACTGCATTGACCAGGCAAGTATTCTCCATTCAAGGACCTAATCAACTTTAATGATGGTTACTTGGTTATGGAAACTTACAACAGGATTATACAGGGTTACTTTTCACGCTAAGGTGCCTTTCATAGCGACTTTACAACACACAAAACGGGCAACGGAAAGAAGGTAAAATATATAACATAGGGATAGACACGAGGAACAAGACTGAACAGATATACACTGACACTGACATCCGATACTAAATTCTTCTTTTTATCCTTTTTAAAAACTCCCATATTATTTGGCTTGGCCTAGGATTACGTCGAGAGAGATACAGAACGCTAGCTTGATTCTGAGGGAGCGGAATCTATTCTTTTGCGAGGGATTCTGTCAAATACTTAACTGCATTGTCATTATGTAAACAGCCAAACATCCAGTGATTGATGTCATCAATATTGCCGTCGCAGTCACATAATTCCGTTTCACTTAGTTTAAATCTGTACAGGTACGCATTTACGGTGGCATGATTGAAAATACATCTGACGAACTTGGTGTAGATGTTTCTATTGGGGTGACTTCTTGCAGCAAAAGACTCAATTGGTAAAGTAGGATGGATTTTAGTATAAAGGTTATTGCTTCGATTACAGAAGGTATACCATTCAATATCCCAGTTTTGCTTTAGACATTGTCTGCGTGCTGCTGTAAGATCTGTTCTATATAACCAGTTGGTTTCTGTACCTTTCTTTAGCGAAGTAATCTGCTTTAATGTTGCCAAAATTGCCAGCGTGCCCCTTTACCCAAATGAACCAAACAGGACTATTTATTTCATGTAATTTTAGTTGATTCTCTAAAATTCTTACAATGAGTTCATTCTTGTGATGCTGATTATGTGAGTTTTTTAAAGCAGATAATGCAGACTTTGAATCAGACATTATTACAATTTGCTGATTAGTGATTTGTCTCTTAACGGCCCATTCGAGAGCTTGGTATATTGCAAATAGTTCTGCGGAGTATATGGAACAATGCTGATTCAACTTAAACATTAGCGATTCTTTATAGTTCTGGATGTATACGGCACAGCCAACTCCTAACTTTGACTTCGAACCATCTGTAAAAATCTTGCACGGTTTTTCAAACTCTCCAAGCAGTTCGTGGAGAGCAATGGAGTTATTACCATCAAAAGAGGGGAAGCAAACGTTGGTCCGGGCATATGAGATATCGAAAGTGGCTTGATAAAATGAAAATTCAGCTAGAATGTCTAAGTAGGAGGAGACATTGGGATATGCTATGGCTAATGTTGGAGAATTTTTATTGTGCCACCACTTATCAACTAAATTAGATTTGGAGATGTCAGATATTTTTCGCAATAGTTCAATCTGATTGTTAGCTTGACATTTAAGGATAAACTTCTCAGCTAAAAATACACGTCTTAAATTCAGGGGAGGTTCCGTACATTCAGCTAAGAGATTATCTGTGGATGTGGATTTAAGTGCGCCCAAAACCAACCTCAGGGCTTTATACTGAATTCGATCTAGTTTTTTAAGTCGAGTGTTCGTGGCAGACCCATATAGGAAGCAACCGTAATGCAGAATGGATCTAGTATACGCACGATAGAACATTAAATTGACTTTAGGATCAGCACCCCATTGATATCGATTAACTGCTTTGAGGACATTTAAGCTCTTTTCGCATTTGATTAAACATTTATTAATGTGTTCATTCCATATAAGTTTAGTATCCAGTGTAATACCAAGATAGGTAAAGTGATTGTGTACGGGTATACTTAGGTTACTTACCTTCACAGCAGATTTATTCGGAGTAAGATCAAGTCCTTGATTGAGAAAATATTCTCTGGTATTATATATAATTTGTTTAATAGAATCAGTACATTGATCGTAAGATTTTTTAACGGTGTAAAAACAGAAATCGTCCGCATAATGTAAAATGTTGCAATTAATATCCATCCCATGAAGGTCCATGGTATATAAATTGAACAAAAGAGGGCTAAGAACAGAGCCTTGAGGTAATCCTTGATGAACTACCCTTGGTCCAATCAGTCTGTCGTTGCACCGGACGAATATAATACCTATTAGTGAATAAATTTACCAAAGCATATGCGCACATTGTTGGAATACCCAAATGCGTTAGTTTTTTGAAGAGTAGATTTAAGTTGACATTGTCATAAGCACCTGAGATGTCAAGAAATAGGGCAGATAGATAACTATTGTCTGAGTAAGTCAACTGAATATCAGTTGTTAGCTGCGATAGACAGTCGATAGTTCCTTTTTTCCTCCGGAAACCAAACTGGGATACCGGAAACAAATTTCTGCTCTCACACCACCATTCTAGTCTAGTTTTCATGATACGTTCGAATGTTTTCAATAGACAAGACATGAGAGAGATAGGTCTGAAGGCATTTCGGTCATTTACTTTGGGTATAGGAATAACCATGCATTGTTTGAGAGAATCACAATTATCCCCTTTAAGTAAAATGTTGTATATTTTGGAAAGATAGTTTATGGCAATTTCAGGAAGATTTGCTAGCATGCGATAGTTTGTCCCGTCAATACCGGGAGATGTATTTTTTGAGGTTTTGATATTTGCTTTAATCTCGTCAGATATGATAGTGGTTAGCAAAAAGTGAGAATCGATATGGTTGTTTGGCATTTTTATAGGTAGTTGTACATAATCAGGAGCAATTTTTGTTGGAAGTCTTTCTACCATAGATTCGTCGTTAGCGGTATAGTTTTTGCGACCCTGGATCTTATTTACTCTTCTCCAAATATCTGAAGGAGGAGTTTGTCTGTTAAGAGTGGAGCAGTATCTTGCCCAGCTAGATTTAGCTTTTGAGCGGAAAGTGCGATTACAGATAGCTTGATGTCTCCTATACTCGTTAAAATTAGAAAGGGTTAGATTGGATTTAAATGCTTGGAAGGCATTTTTCCTTGAAGTCGAAGCAGCAAGGCACTCGTCATCCCACCACACTGGAGCTTTAACATACTTAGTTGATGGTCGGATTAACGAGAAGGATTTGTTAGCAGCATTTGTAATTGATTCTTATAGGAATAAAATCATTTCGTTAGTACTATGCAGAGTTGGTTCCTGTATGAGATCTTGTTCTATGTTAAATCTGAATTGGTCCCAGTTGGCATTAGTCATCGACCACTTAGCTGATGATTTGAATATCATATTTTGAATCTTGATATCATTGATAGAAATTCGAATAGGAAAGTGATCAGATCCATATGTATCTGGCAAGACGGTCCAGTCAAAGGATGAACGTAATCTGGAAGATAAAATAGTAAGATCCACAACCGACTTGGCTTGACCGGGAAGAGTAACTCTCGTAGCAGATCCGTTATTGGCGATTATTAAATGAGGAAAATAATCTAAAGCTTCTACTAATGTATTGCCTTCCGGGGAGCAAGATGTTGACCCCCACAAGCCGTGATGTGCATTAAAATCACCAGTGACAATGCAGTCATGTTTAATTTGCGAAAAAAGATTACCGTAGTCTTGCGCTGTTAATTTAACTTTTGCCGATCGGTACACACTCAATATTGAATTGTGATGCCTTTTGGCCGAAATATTATTTATTAATTATTTAAATTAT